>CAJUYI010000254.1:0-21175 GCA_910591695.1 Galerucella pusilla | reverse complement strand
TTTGTAGGGATGAAGTTTTTCTTTATGAAGACATCTTAGAACAGTTGAATGACTAACATTATTTTCACAGGCAATTTGACGTGTACTTGAAGTTGGATTCTCTTCGACACTTAACAAAATATCCACTTTCACATCATCTTCAACGAAGTGTGGTTTTCTTTTCAATGGTTCGACATATTCAAGATCTCTGAATAATTGTGCATGAATTTAAGACACACTACTTTGTGAAATATTAGGCAATTCGGGATACCTATGATTAAATAAGTTTGCCACTTCAACTTGACTTCTGCAGTTATCCCCGTACCCAATCATCATTAAAATCTCAATTCGGTGATTCTCAGTTATAATAAATATTATTATTTCATTGTTATGTCGACAAGGAAAGAATGTTTGACAAAGATTTCACTTTTTCAGTATAAACTGTCAACACATCAACAACTGACAGAATAGAAAACAATCCACATTATTTACCGATTTAAAACAATCCACATTATTACCGATTTTGTCTAATTATTGGCGTTTTTAGACAATTTTCAGGTATTTATGATAAAATTCATGGGCGTAGCAGGTTTTGTTTAATATACAAATACGTCTAATAATTAGTTAGTTTAGATTTTTGATAAATCCATATTTAGCTAATTTAAAAAAGTACCAATATTTCAAGGGTAATGAATTATTAATTTTAAAATTTCACCCTGTATATTTCATAATTGACCATACATTATTTAGTTTGTTGGAATCGGCTCATTAAGAGGATTTCAAAAATATGCAAATATACAGGGTTTTCATTTAAAAAAAAAAACACCGACTATGGCATACTTGCTTGAATCACCCTGTACATTTAAATTTATGTTCACATAACGCACAACTCAATTCATAAATGTTAATGTGTCTCGGCATTTTTTATAATTTTCTAAAATAATGACATAAAGAATTTTATTCCATAAGTGGTTTCCACACTGTATAAAGCTTATCAATAGATGTCAAGATCATACTATTATCACACCTTACAAATTTGAAAATTACTGTTCAATCAGTAGATCGTACACTAAGAAGAAACATCTACTTCTTGGGCTATATGCCCCGACAGACTTAAGTTAAACGGGACTAGTATACTTGCAGGATTTAACCAGCCATTCTGGTTTGTAATTTGAAGGGATAATATCCAATTTATTCGTAACACGCTTCACTTTATAGGACAATTTACAGGAAACTATAATTATGCTTTACTAAAAATAATTGTTGCTTAGGTACTTTTCTATTTCCTTGATATCATTCATCTATCACGACTTAAAACGAAGCCACGCAACTGAATTGTTGTATTGAGTATTTACTCACAAAATCGTACTTTGAACACGCAAATTTAGTATCACTAAATTCAAGAAAAAATTGACAAAGTAACGATTTTTCTAGGCGAGTTGAAATTTAAACACTTTACCTCACTAGCTAAGATCATATTTTCATGGATGCATCTAAATCAGAAAACGGAATTGCATCAGCATTCTTACAAGATACTAACAGTTATGCAATCAGGCTAAATCCTCACTGTTCACTTGTTCAGTATATAAAGGAGAGTTACTCGCTATACTTGAAGCTTTGAGAAGCTACATACAGCCAAACAAAAACTTACTATTAATATCGGACTCCTACAGTGCTCTCTTGAAATGAAACAACTATTTCCCACTCACCAAATACTCTTAAATATTAAAGAAGAACTTTACAGACTCCAGAATACACACGTTAGAGTTCCTGTGGGCTGCTTCTCATGTAGGCATACCATCGAATAAAAAAGTCGATGAAATTGCACGACATTCTGTAAGCAGCGAAAATCTACCATTTTTTGAAAAAATTCCAGTTTCCGATTTCAAGCCAGTTATAAAGGATTTTGTATGGAATATCTGGCAAAAAAGATAGGAAGAAACCAATTCACTACTTAAAGAAATGATGCCTTCGGTAAAATCCAGATTGACACAGAACAGAAAAGACCAGGTTGTTTTAAACAGGTTAAGAATAGGACATTCAGCCATCACACACCAGCATTTATTCAATAAAGAACCACCAAAACAGTGTTTAATATTTGATGTGCCTTTAACCATAAAACATATACTGTTGGATTGTGCAAGTTTTAGTGTTAGAAGAACAGTTAACAACATCCCACCTAATATGAAACGCGCGTTAAGTGAAAACTGTGAAAAAGTACTCAAATTTCTGAAATACTTCAATCTCTATTTTAAAATATAAGAACTATTGTATGTTTTTCATGTAGTCACACTTTGTCCCCGCTATGCGGTAAAATAAAAAAAAATAAAACAATTCACCTCAACTTAACATACTACAAATACATTGTAGAAAGCAAAAAGAAAGCTTGAAATTTTCTCCACTTGAAAAACCAGGTCAAAATGTCTTATGCTCGATATCAAACAAAAACAGACTCTCCTCTTACCGCGAGCATCAAACAACTCCAATTTTTCTTTGTATTTGCGTTGCTCATTAAATATAAATAAATAGGAGGCACACACTTGAGAGTACCCGCATTTTCCACCTACTTCCCTTACGATAAACAGGTCTAGACTTTTATTTTTCGTAAAATAGAAGTTGTATTTTTGTATTTATTACTTTATACAACTCAAAAAAGTATTAGGCAGAAGAAAAAATCTCTTTACATTTGGTATATAGTCTGAATTCGTATCTTTCAGATGAAGAAAACGAACATATTTCAATTTTATTATTTACGTTGACTCCACCTTGTATATTATCCACTCTATGCAAACATTTGTACAGCTAACCAGAACATTATATTGCTTAACGTAACTGAACCCTCGCAGTTCTCGGATTTTCAACTAAGTACAATCTTAGAGCCTATATGATTCAAACATTGGTTGCTGAATAATTAATAGTAGTAAGGCTTTACTTATAAACTCAATACGAGTAATTTACAATGATATGTACACCGTGTAAGCATGCAGCCCAAAAATATCATTAATTCAATATCTCTCTAATTGGCAACAAAATTTCTAGTCTCGGATTATATGAGATAATCATTTTATAATCTCATATCGGTAGAATTCTTTGAAGTTAATTCACAGCAAATTAATGAAACTGTCATTTTGACGAGGATGTGAGTATCGAAATAACCCTCAAAACGATCATATGGTTTTATAGAGTGATTATGCTGCCTATGCTCACATATGCGGCTCTGGTCTGGTGGCCCAGGGTAATCTTGGTCACGGCTAGATCGCAACTGACATGCCTTCAAATGGTGGTCGGTCAGTCTGAGGGCAACTGGCTGCATGAGGACTACAACAACTGCTGCGATGGAAGTGATCCTTGGTCTTCGGCCTCTTCACCATGTGATCGAGGCTTTCCTGCGCTTGAAGCGTCTGGGATACGTGCGAAGAGGGGAAGAGTGCAGACACGTCAAGAAGCTCCGGCTCCTGGAAGATATTCCAGTTCTGGCTCGAGCGTCTGACGAATGCTTGCGCAAGTTTTACTTCGCAACCCCATACAGGGCTATGATCCGGGACAGAGAATCCTGGGATAAAGAGACGAATACACAGCCTCATGGGACAGTCTGGTTCACAGATGGCTCATGTTCTGGTGACAGAGCAGGGGCTGGAATCTACTCTAGAAACCCAAGGACAGAAATCTGTAGATAAACGCAGATAAACCTAGACAGAGGTTATGTAGATCGACGCATAACCATATACACCGACAGTCAGGCAGCAATTGAAGCCCTGAGTGGATATATCAACTCAGGACTTGCTGACGAATGTCGAGAACGACTTGCTGATCTTGCAAGTCGGAACGCAGTGCGGCTAGAATGGATTCCGGCCCACTCTGATTTTGAAGGCAACGAAATGTCGGATGCACTGGCTGCGGAAGGGGCGGCAGCTCCTTTCTGCGGTCCGGGCCCGACCCTCGGAAGTGGCTGAGGAACCAGCACCTCGCTCATTGGAATGCTCTGCAGGGTCCTAGACAATCCAAACTTCTACTGAAGGGATGGACTGATGGACACGCTGGGGCAGCTATTGAACTACCAAGGAGTGGGTTGAGGAAGATAGCAGGGCTCCTAACAGGGTGTGAGGAAGCACCTCTACAACCTAGGAGTAGAGGAAAGTTCCCTATGTAGGGGCTGCGGCATGACTGATGAAACGTCAGTCCATGTTCTCTTAGAGTATCCACACTGGGCTGTATTACGCAGGCGAATCTTCGGAGTCCCTATAATGGCCCCTGGAGACACAAGCAGGCATCCACTGAAAAAGGTTGTGGCCTTTATTGAAGGGCTCGGCTTTATGCATGTCTAGGTAGCAGGAATGGCACAATGGGCCCGCCATTGGCCTCAGTGCCGGATCATTGACTTTAGTTTGGCTAGGTCAAGGATCGCCTGCACATTCTGTAGTAGTAGTATCGGAATAATCATCCATACATAATAATTTATTTATTCATTAGAAGCAGTTAATTGTATCCATAACATTAGTTACTTAAGTTTAGTTTTCAGAAAACGTCTAAACAACTCCATAAAAACTTCACGACATCCTCCATTAAGTCATTCAGCTCCGTTACTGTTCTCACAGCCATTTCAGTAATCGATTAGTGTTTTTCTATTTTATAGAGCCATTTCCAGGCAATACCAATTAAATCAGTGAGCGAGCAATCGCTTTTCAAAGGCCTTATTGTAATTATGGAGACACAGTAGGTCATTTCTATTGAATAAACTAAAAGCGTAATACATTTTGTATAGATAATTTACAACAATAGTTTTAAATTCGGGAAATTGTGATTGTTATTCCCTAAAAGCTGATAATTTAAACTATATTAATATATTACGATGAAATTCTACATTAACTCTATATAAAAGCATTGCGGCCACACACAAGTAATTGCACATGTTTATTGTTTTGATTCGTTCGCTAAATTCGGTCCTTTCTGCTTCAAATCAATATGGGGAATCTATCGGCAGCGAATTTCGAAGTATTTTTGGCAAAGAATTTTGAAGTAATGTATGTATTGAAAATTAAGAAAAAAATATATCATGTAGATTAATGTTGAACTTAGAGTTCTCATTGAATAAAAACTTTGAAATGCTAACCAAATTTTGTTGAAAAAAATATGAAAAATACAGATATTAAGCAAAGTTTGGGCCCTTGTAAAAAATTAAATATGGATTGAATGGAAAAACTAATTTATAAGGGGTCTAATTTGAAGCTTTATGAATACTATATAAAAATCTCAGAATCCTCAAATTACTTATGACCGTACAATTCCTTATTGAAATTCGGTTGCTACCACTAAAATATCGGATAAAAATGGACCGCTTGGCTACCTACATGTTGCGGAGCTTTCATATTTCTGATAAAATTTTCGTTATGTGAACTTAAACGTGAGGACGTAGGGAAACAACAAAATATACAAAGCATAATTGTGCAAGGTCGAATTTGGTAGATGACCCTTTTGAAAAGCCTGTGGCCAGATCTTTTTGGCCAACCGACCCAACTCGGCTAGTCGGCTATGTTTTGTGTACGTTTACCTGGCAAATCCAGTCGTTTTTACTGTAATTTGGTTTGTGGTGTATTATGATGGATCTGTGCTTCGCCCACAGCGCTAAAACTCGTTCAGATTCGTCACATGTTTGCGGTTATGATTGATTGTGAGAAACCGGTGGACTCACCGCGGTTCGATTTCAGGACTAATAAATCCAGTTACACATGGACTTGCTATTGCATACAGGTTGTACAAAAGGCAAACTACAAATTCTAGGTTTGATTTTATTCACCTCCTTCTAAGGAACCTGGCACCCTTTTAAAATGTCTTTTTTTAATAAAACCGTTGGTACATTGTATAACCTTATACAGTGTGGAAACCACTTATGGAATGAAATTCTTTATGTCATTATTTTAGAAAATTATAAAAAATGTCGAGACACGTCAACTTTTGAATTGAGTTTTGCGTAATGTAAACATAAATTTAAATGTACAGGGTGATTCACGAAAGTATGCCATAGTCGGTATTGCTTTTTTTAATGAAACACCCTGTATATTTGCATATTTTTGAAATCCTCTTAATGAACTGATTCCAACAAACTAAATAATGTATGGTCAATTATGAATTATACAGTGTAAAATTTTAAATTTAATAATTCATTACGCTTGAAATATTGGTACTTTTTAAATTAGCTAAATATGGATTTATCAAAAATCTAAACTAACTAATTATTAGACATATTTGTATATTTGAACAAAACCTGCTACACCCATGAATTTTATCATAAATACCTAAAAATTGCCTAAAAACGCCAATAATTAGACAAATCGGTAAATAATGTGGATTGTTTTCTATTCTGTCAGTTGTTGATGTGTTGACAGTTTATACTGAAAAAGTAAAATCTTTGTCAAACACTCTTTCCTTGTCGACATAACAATGAAATAATAATATTCAACTGAGACTCACCGAATTGAGATTTTAATGATGATTGGGTACGGGGATAACTGCAGAAGTCAAGTTGAAGTAGCAAACTTATTTAATCACAGGTATCCCGAATTACCTAATGTTCCACAAAGTACTGTGTCTAAAATTCATGCACAATTATTCAGAGAACTTGAATATGTCGAACCATTGAAAAGAAAACCACACTTCGTTGAAGATGATGTGAAAGTGGATATTTTGTTAAGTGTCGAAGAGAATCCAACTTCAAGTACACGTCAAATTGCCCGTGAAAATAATGTTAGTCATACAACTGTTCTAGGATGTCTTCATAAAGAAAAACTTCATCCCTACAAATTAACTTTTGTGCAAGAGTTAACAGAAGACGATCCAGATCGTAGAATGCATTTCTGCGAAAGATTGATGAATAAGCTGAACAGAAATGAGATAGCTCTTGGTACCACTCTTTTTTCTGACGAATCAACATTCACATTGAGTGGAAAGATAAACCGACTGTAGATATTGGTCAGCAGAGAATTCTAATTGGATGCGTGAGACACATACTCAGTACCCTCAAAAGGTGAACGTTTGGGCCGGTATCATAGGCGACCATATTATTGGTCCTATATTTATAAATGGAAATTTGACAGCTGAAAAATATTTAAATATGCTTAGCAATGGAGTTATTCCTGCGTTGGCAAACTTATATCCCAACGCAATAGATCCTAGTTTACCGAATGAAAATGTTTGGTTCCAGCAAGACGGGGCAACACCCCATTATGCTTTAATGGTAAAAATTTATTTAGATGAAATATTTCCCAATAAATGGATTGGACGAAGAGGTACTATTGAGTGGCCAGCTAGATTGCCAGACCTTACGCCGTTAGATTTTTTTCTGTGGGGTTATCTCAAGAACAAAGTATATGCAACACAACCAACAAGCATTGCGGACCTCAAAGACAGGATAACTACAGAAATACGTAATATTTCACTTCAAACTTTAAACAAAATTAAGGAGGAGTTCTATAGGAGACTGTGCTATAGCCAACAACTAGGTGGAGAACATTTTGAGCATTTATTTAAATGTATTAAAATCAAATGCATCAGGTATTTTATGTATGTGTTCAATAACTGTGAAAATAAAAATTTCTTCCTGTATAATTCATAATTGACCATACATTATTCAGATTGTTGGAATCGGTTCATTAAAAGGATTTCAAAAATATGCAAATATACAGTGTGTTTCATTGAAAAAACAACACTGACTATGGCATACTTGCATGAATCACCCTATACATTTACATTTATGTTTAAATAACGCACAACTCAATTCAAAAGTTGACAGGTCTCGGCATTTTTCATAATTTTTTAAAATAATGACATAAAGTATTTTATTCCATAAGTGGTTTCTACACTGTATATATCAGCACTACAACCCTACCTGGGCCTAGGCTTTGAGATCTTTCACTTTATCTTTCTATTTCCCTCTGGTCCTCGCCTCGTTTTCCCAATCCCTAGCTCCCACTGTTCTCAGGTCTTTCCCAGCCTCTTTCTAACCATTTTTCCTTGGTCTTCCTCTTCTCTTTTTACCACCTTCTCTACCTTTTAGCACTCGTTTTACCCATCTATTTTCCGTCATTCTACCTATATGTCCCAACCATCTTGCTCTCTGTGCTTTAATTATATGGGTTATACTTGGGTGCTTATATAATTCTGAGAGTTCTTCGTTAGTTCTTCTTTAGTAGATTCCAGCTTCATTAATTCCACCATATCGTTCTGAGCATTTAACGCTCCCATATTTCTAGTATATTCTGCTCTTTTTTGTTCATTGTCCAAGTTTTACAAGCGTAGGTATATGTATCTGTAGAGTAGGGAGGGTGAGTGTTGGCTCACAGCACTTAGGCCACATGTGACCCATTGTACATCCTCCCGAGGAGTTGTCCTCCTAGGTCATCGTCCATCCTGCCCTTCCCAGGAAGGTGAACAGGTCATTAGGAGACATCTCCCTTATATCGGCAGGTGTAGACCAAGACTCACCGAACACACATTCTCTTATCGACGGACACTCGCATAAGACATGCCTCACAGTTTCATCTTCCTGTTCACACATCCTGCATAGAGGTGTGTCCACTAGCCCCATAGTATGGAGGTGTTTCCTTAGTTGAAAGTAGCCAGTCAGAAATCCTACTGTTATACGTAGGTTTTTCCTGGTCATCGTCAAATATTTCTTCGGCGCCAGCTTTCCAGGGTCGCCCAGGGTGAACCTAGCAAGACTCCTTTGGTTCCATCCCATCTCCTTTACTCCTGTCGTGCCCTCTAACCCACCTCAGGATAATATTGTTATCTGCCGAGGCGTTAGCTAAATCTTGGTGGTGCGTAGGTAACTGACAGTCTTATTATTGTTTGGTTCATTCTTATGTCTTTTGATTTCAACATCTTTGATACCATTTCTGCTGCTTTACTGCCTTTGGTTAACCTTTTTTTCTATTTCCCTTTCTTCGTCCCATTTATTTGTGATAGTGACTCCGAATATTCGATTTGTTCCACTTTTTCTATTGTATACTATTATATCCATTACAATTTATAGTAATATCGGTTTCCTCATTTTCCTACATTACCATGTATTTCGTTTTTTTCTCATTAATCACTAGACCATGTTCTCTTGCCTTCTGGTCCAGTAGCTTAAATACGCTTAAAAATTCTTTCCTGGATCTTGCCATAAGTACTGTGTCGTCCCATCCATATGCTAGTCTAGCATTGTATAACCTTGCTGTTAAAATTGTTAACACTAACCCTCGATTATTATTGTCATCAAAGCATTCAGTGTGGAAGGAAGCGTTCTTAGAAGGAGCTATTGAATAAAAGTGTTTGGCAGAAAAGTTCCTGGGCACTCTAGTAAATGAAATTGTATATTTATTGAATAAAATACATTACTGATCCAATGAGAAAATAATTTGTTTAACTTGAATCGAACAGCCACTGCCTCTGTGTACTGTCAAAACAGTTTCTATTTAGTGGTGTCAACTTATTTCATAAATAAGCTCTAGTTTTACCGATTTTATTAGTCTAGCTAGACCTGTTTATCATAAAACTATTTTGGTTGTTGAATTAATTTTATAACAACAAAGTAAAACATTGTTAAGGTGAAAAATTACGAGTATTCACACTGGAAATGGAAATAAGCGCATTCAAGTATTTTAAATTTTTTAAAACAAAACCGCACTGAATTTATTATGAAAACAATCACACCTCTTGAGTTGGTATGCAACATCGATTCTTCGGAAATAAAACTTCTTATATTGTAGGTTTAATTTTAAACTGCTCTTTTTGACACATGGGAATGTTTCATAAAAGGTTGGTTAGATTTGACGAGTTGAGAGTCAAGAAAAAGTTGTTGATTATATAATTATTTAAACTGTTGCACGTCCTATCAGTGACATACTTGAATGAACAAAGATGTGCTCAATATTTCTCACATAATATAGGTGGGAACAGACCAAACAAACATTGTTGTGCAGTGGAACAACACTCGAGAAACAAACAAGTTTACACAGTGTGCAGCTGTTGCCGAACACAGTGTAGACGCGTATACGGATCATCTTCTTCGTCGCTAATGTTGCCTGCCTGAACGAACACTGAACAAACACTGGAGAAAGCAGGCTGGTCGATGTTGCCCAGCCCAACAGTTTGTCGAAAATGTTTTCTCCCCACGGAAACAAGTTAGCCAACAGTTGCCTATGGGTTGTTTAAGGGCGGGTTTATCAATGCACGGTTAAATCTGCCAGCTACGTAGCTCTCGGCTATCTCTAGCCGCCAGTCAAAGTCTCGGTTACAATAAAAAGCGTTTATCAATGCACCACATAACCGACGGCTAGCTAACTGGAGGCTAAGTGAATTTGAGCATTTGACAACCTTGTTCGGGTTATGAACGTGAGTGTAATGTTGTCAGAGTGTAAATTTCTCATTTTAATTTGGTGTGAGTAGGATCACCCGTTACATGAAATATACATATTATTAATTTTATAAGCATATTTTGTTATAACACACTGAAACAAGAATATAGAGGTGAAAGTTATTATTTTTCTATTTTACCGTAAGCTTACTCTGACAACATCGTGAAAAATTTCACTTGTCAGTGTCAAAATTGTAGTACTGTTATTTTTATTTCATCTATGTTGTGTTTTGTTGAGTTGTTTGCATTTGAACATGTCCACAAAACAAAAAAGATTTCCCAATTTCACGAAGTCAGACCGACATCATCGAGCTCTTCAAAGGGATTCTCATCCGCTCTTCAACAGTATATGGTCGTCATTCGTACTCTACAAATTCCAATATTTCGCCAAGCTCCAAGCTCTTCATCGAAAAGGTCGTCAAGTTCCTCAAGATCCATTGACAATAACAATGAAATAAAATACACACTCAGAACCCGGGTGCTACTAAATTACTGTAATTGAATCAAATAAGCTTCTCGATTTCACCCTAAACGATAATAACACAATCAAATTTAAAGTTGAAATAATCTTTGTTGCAAAATGTGAGCAAACATGAAAAAATCATGACACAGTTATCAGTTAGAATCTATGGTTAGAATGACGGAACACCACTTTCTCGTATTTAACTGCATGTTCTATGGTTAACATCAACTTGATAGTGGCAGCTAGGATAGCCGAAAGTTTGACTGCCAGCTAATGCAAACTGGCAGTTGATAAACACTTTGACCAATAGCTAAGATTTAGCCGAAGGCTACAATATTTAACCGAGCATTGATAAACCCGCCCTAACTGCTGCACAACAATGTTTGCTTGGTCTGCTCCCACCATAAGTTTCGCTTAAATAACGATGCTTAATTTTTCAAGCCTGGCTTACTTGTTAAACGGGCTTAGAAATATGAACAGTGCATACGGCCATAAATGTTCCTTTATGAAACCATCGTCAGAATAAAACCAGAAATTACATTGACAGATGACAGTTTACTGACCTAAAAATAAACCACAACCCTGTCATCTGTCATTTCTGGTCATATCTTGATAATGGAAACCTTATTCTTCAGTTTAAAATATACTTGTTTTTTGGTTTTTACAAAGCAATGTTAGTATGCTGTATATCTTCGCTTTTGCAATGTTGTGATATGCTTTTAGTCGCTTGATATTTTCTTTCTGCCTATTCAAATATATAAACATACTTCTTAACGTGCTTTTACCACACATCTATGGCTATTAGACAAATCTGATCAGATATGAAACCTAAAGAAAAGTGATTCAGATTGGCCTAATAGATGTAAGTTTTAGCATTTTTCTGGCTGATGAAGCTGTTGAGGGAATGAAACGAAGAAATTAGATATTGCGATAAAGTGATAAAAAAAATGTGATGAAAAATAAATGGCTTTTGGATTTTATATAGAAAATTGCCATAAGAGTCACTGATGACGAACAATCTCCTTTCTGGGTTCAAAACAATAACATTTAAGAGTATTCCAAGCCATATTTGCTATATATATATATAGGGTGTACCAATCATACGACAAACTTCGGTATATGGGTTATTTTAAGAGATATAAAAAAATGTTTTGCGTTGATTTACCTACGATTTTCACATAAACGTGTCCATATCTTTTGAAGGTATAACGTGGCAAAACCTTATATCAAAAGCTTCAAAAAAATGTTACCAAACCGAATTCGGTATAATATACAGGGGTTGTTCCCATTTGAAAAATCATATGTTTGGTTTGTAACGCAGTTATGCAGCTCTCTGTATAGTTCGATATAATTCCAAAATATGGACCATCAGCACATCTACTATTTTTGTCAATAAAATTTTTTGATATCTCTCAAAATAATCCATATACCGAAGTTTGTCGTAAGATTGGTACACCCTGTATGTACATATTGCGAAAAGTCTATTCAAGTCATACCATTTACCCAAGTACGACATGGAAAATATGAGAAAAACTACTTGAAAGAGAGAGAAGAATAAATGTGGGTAGTTATCGATGGGCGTATTTAGTTCCAGAGGCTGGAAGAATGTTCATCGTCCCCCTATTTCAACCGCTGCTGCCAGAAGCGCAGATTAATTTTTACAAATGATATTTTGTGTAAAATGGGGGCGATGAACATTCTCCCAGCCTCTGGAACTAAATACGCTTATCGCAAACTGTCCACAAATATTCTTCTCTCTTTTTTCCCAGTAGTTTTTCTCATATTTTCCTTGTCGTACTTGTGTAAATGGTATGACTTGAATAGACTTTTCGCAATTTGTATGTAATATAGTGAGTAGTTAGGGGACTTCACGACACTTCATATTCTACAAGTTTGCGCTGCAACATCTCCCATGAGTGCGACAAAAACAATAATATCGACAAATCTTGTACTTCCTGAAGCACTGAATTATAATTATGGTTATACAACGAAGAAAGAACACATACAGACTATCCTTTACTTCCAAATCCAATTTCTTCTAATTCCCAGCTGAAAGTTAAAGTCCTCAACAAAATTGAATTGTTCACAATATTTGTGAAACGTGTAAAGCTCATTGTCGAACGGAACATTTTGTTCATGATCACAAGAAACGTGCTCGTGAGTAAACCTTAACAACGTAACACGGTACAATAAATTCAATTATAAAATGAATGTCTGGAGATCAACTACAATAGGAGCAAATACAAAGTTTCCGTTCAATGCTAGCGGGTTTTCCGTGAAATACGGAAAAATTGAATAGAAACAGACACAATGTAAATATATCATGTAATCAAGACGGGAATTGGAGTTCAAAGAGTGAGATGTTAACTTTTTAGCTAATAATAAATTCAATGGAATCATGTTCGATACTTTTACAGAGAGAAAATTTTTTGTTAATAAAAGCTCTTACTGGTTTTATCCTGATACAGAATAAAATTGAGAAAAGGAACTAAGAGCTGCAGTAATATGAGCAAGGAGTAATCACATGAATTCTCAGTGGACTCTGTTCACTCAGTTGTCATATCCGCAAGATAGGCAAAGTGGACATGCAGATTCTGCAATGATGAGAGGTCTACCTCGACACCTCGGTTCCGGAAAAACAATTTCATAACAAAAGTGGCCTCTCGAAACACCTGGAACTTATTTTCAGCATTGTAGGTTCACCACTAGAGGGCGTATTTGACAGTTAAAATTTTAAAATGCAAAATTTTTCAAAATTCACTCAATTAAGTACCCCCCACCCCTTATATGAAGAGATAGGCGTAAGCTTGTCATATTAAAAATATGCAGAATTTGTCGAGGAATCTTATTATAATATTTAATATATGCTCCTTAATTGAGTAAATTTTTAAAAATTTCGCATTTTAAAATTTGAACTGTCAAATACGCCCTCTAGCGCTGGACCTACAATGCTGAAAATAATTTCCAGGCGTTTCTCGAGGCCACTTTTGTCATAAAAAATTTTTTCCCGAACCTTTGCTATAATCAACTCCTGAGATATGGCCGACGGCCGTTCTTAGTTGGTCACCCGGTATAATATATAGTTCACCAATCCACAATCTTTTTTGGTGAGATTTACCATCATCCTAAGGATTTCTGTGCCAGTCACTTTTTTGTGGTCATACAGAATGGTTCCGGTCCAAACAATAACGTTTCATTCGCATTTTCGTTGCTCCCACAACCTTCCTCCTCTGGAACTCCGGCTACCATGACCTCGCAATGGTCTCCAAGTCTCCAATACGAGCTCAGTATTGATATCTATGGAATGATGCGTCTTTAGAGCAGCTTGGAACGATATGTATCTTCCTAACCTTCAATTTATTTATTGCAGTAGTTAATCACGATCACTTTTGTTTGGAAAGCTGTTATTGGATTAGCTATCCTTTTTTTAGCTACAAAATTTCTTTTCCTTGACCTGTGTGTGTTTGTCCACATGAGAACTCTAAGAAGCTGAGCAAAAATATTCAGTTTTTTGGGAAACTAATGCAAAATTTACATGGAGATGAATAAAAATATCCAAGTCCTATACCTAGAGCTTACTTAAAACAACATACAATGATATGACAGGAAGTGTGAGTTATATGGAAAGAAAGGAGTTATTTGGGAAAGTGGTAGATGCAATAACGAATAACGAGCTTCGCAAGATACTGGAAATGCCTCCATATCTTCATAACATAACCCAGCGGCAAACCTATAAGTTCACAAAATGTACAATGATAGAACTTATAGAAATCTAGAGGTTTTTGGTAATCGTCAGAACCATTATCCAGGAAAAATAACCTATACAGTGTTGATAATATCGTTCCCAGTATCATAATATATAACTATAAAATTTCTTGTATCTCAAAAACTAGTGATGATACGTTAATAGTCTATGAACAATTTTGTTTGGGAAATCTAACTATTTTTTCAACCATAAGTAAAACTCCACAAACTTCAGTGATATTGTTGGTTTTTTAAAGCAGATCTGAATTCCTGTTTTACCCTAACATCATATCGAGCGATTTTCCTTCGACACTCCATAGATTGAAAAAGAATACTTCAAGCGAACAAATTTCAGTTGATTGATCGAGCTCCTGAATATTTTATCTAAAAAACGTCATCTCAAAGATATGCTTCGTTATGAAATTTGACGGAGGAAAGAAAAAGTCTAAAAGCCCATTAATGGATCAGAATTTCAAGGAGCAATTCTAAATGTTTACAATCAATTATCGCAATTTCTTATATTCGAATATTCGTTTGAATTTTCTCCCGCAATCACATCAGCTGTTTGAAAAATTTTCCTAATAATATTGTTTTTTACAAAAATGCAGTTTGGCTTCCAGTAGATATTTTGTTTTACTCAATCGCTCTAGCGACTCGGATTCCAGCGAAGAATATCTACACAACTTATTTTATCGCGTGTGAATCTTTTTCGATCAAATAATTGAATTGGTGATCAATATTTATCCATTTATTTTGGGAATCAGGACGAACGGATAACCCACTTTTCTAAATTCACTTAGCATGTTGCGTGTTCGTCATTCTGAAATAAAAAGAACGAGCATTTTCCACAGAACAACGCAAAATGAAATTTTTTTTCATTCACCCAATAACGAGGATAATTGATTATTATCATTTGCTTATATTATAGCATGTATTTTACGTAACGACGAGACGAGACGTATAAAGGTGCGTCCATACCGGGCTAGCCGAACCGCGCCAAGCCGCGCTGAGCATTTGTGAACGTTGCAGCAACGTTTGTGAACATAATTTGGTCTTTGCGCGAGAAACGTCTAAACCGGCTGCTCCGCTTTGCAACAATCAGTTGCTCTTCAGTGTTCCAGCCCGAGCGATTAGTTTTTTTTAAATTTTGTGGTGAATATTGCTCGTTGAACAGATAGTTTTGCGTCAATATAAAAATATGAGTGATACTGACATTGCAATTGCCTCCACTGCATTTATTTTCATATGGGTTGTACCAACAGTCGGCTAAACCTGGTTTATCTAACCATAGGGTTAAATTTAACAAAAGTTTAAACCGGTACGTGTTGTACCAGTGGTGTTTTCGTGCAGTTTTGTTAATCAATCATTTTGAAAGGTTGGTATCAGTGATTGCTAGACGAATGAACTACTGTGGAGTAAATTTCTTACGTTTTACCAATGAAAAATATAAAAGAAGAATTTTTAATGCGATTCTAACCCCCAGTCTCAGTTTACATTCTCAATTCCTGAAGTGTTTTTTATTATTGCATATTATTTTATTTGACTAAAAATGAATAAAAATAAAAAAAGGTCGGAAAACTTCACGGCCAAAGAAGAACGCCTACTCTTGGATTGCGTCAAGCAACAGTGGAGCTTTATTGAAAATAAAAGGACTGACGCAGAAAATGGAGGCGTGGAAAAAAGTCGCTCCTAATTTTAATACATCTAGCGATCGCTACAGGGACTTCGGCATCCTAAAAAAACAAATTCACAAACATGAAAAAAAAATCCAAAAAAGCTTTCGCGGAAGAGAAACTGCAGAGACTCGGCACAGGTGGCGGAGAATATGTTCCATCTCCTGCCAATGAAATTGATGTGGAACTGAAGGAGCTTTTAGGGAAACAAGTCACTGGCCTGTGCTCTCAAGTTGACGATGTCTAAATCTATCCAAAATTTCCTGGTCATTCCATTCTGTAAAATGGTTAGTTCGTCGCCGAAAGTTTTGTGGGCGTCTCGGATATACTTGTAAATTTACAAGTTCATTAAAATCTTCGTCATCACTAAAATTCAGTATATCAGGATATTCCATTATATTTGGTAAAAATACAAAATTTACAGAATCCATTGACAGTTGAACAAAGTTTTTAGGTTAGAAAACTAGGGTTATTATTTTAACCACTCATTTTTGGGCGGTTAACAAACCCGTTGGCAAAACTCTGGTTACCCACTGATCCAGTCTGGTACAACACCCATTTTGCTTAAACCATTATACTTGGGCAAGTTTATCTGAAACCGTGAAAGGAATGTAGTCGAAAACATCCGACATTGCCACATTTAACTATGAAAAAACTGAAGTGCTTACTATGTAGTGATAATAATTAGAAAAGAGTCTTTTTATTATCAACAATATTAAAAATATGATTAAACGTTAATTTTATAATGTACTTGTTTCCTTGGATTTATTCTATTGACATCATTTTTTCAATTTATGAATATTTAAAGATGAACACTTTTCCAAATATGTTATGGGCTTTTTGAAGCTCTGGCAGCGTGGTACGAAAACCATAATGACCACACCCTCCGAATTACATAATTGGTGATTTGTATCGACCAGCTGACTTCTTATTGGCAAGCGCGTGCGTGAGATCTTCCCTCTCACTTCGTCAGTTGACTGATATTGATTCATCCAGTGGCGTTGGTATTGTCAGTTACCTTTGTATTTTCAGTTTTACTTGGTAAAATAGGTACCGTACGCCATTTGTACGTTTGACAGATAGGCGCCATGTTTTTCCTCGCCTCTTACCGATCCCGTATAGCTTCAGATAAATTTGCCAAACTATAGTTATGTTTTAAACCTTGTTGGTACAACTCGCCCTATGTGATCATGTTAAGAAAGCTTAAAAAAAGAAAAGACGACGCTGGTGGACAACAAGGCTATTTCAGAGTCGAAAAAAGTATGGTGGAAGCGAATAAGATCGTTAGTGCGCGTTTGTGCGCACTTACCCGTCCACACTGAATGCAATGCATCGTTGCAAAACGTTTTGCGCGGCTCAGCGTGCCAAGTCCAGACTGGGCGCGTGTTCGTTGTTGTTCCGCTAGTTGTCGGTACATCAAAAAAAAACCGAGGCTCGTGCGCCTTTTGGCACGGTTAGTTTGGACAAAGTTTTTGAAGTGAAATGTTAACAGTTGCAAGGAACCGCAGGGTAACAGCCAATCTTTCTTTCACTGGAATTGCCTCCCTCTAGTTTGTATCACGTTTTTTCATTTTGGAGCCAATTAAATTTATAATATATCCAAAGTCTTTAGATGACATTCGGCAAACATTTTCAAATTGTCCAGAACCAGGCATGGATAATGGATTGCTTCCACCATACTTTTTTCTACTCTGAAATAGCCTTCTTGTCCGCCAGCGTCGTTTTTTCTTTTTTTGAGCTTTCTTAACATGATCACATATTAAAATAAATGCAGTGGCGGCAATTGCAATGTCAGTATCACTCATATTTTAATATTGATGCAAAACTATCTGTTTAACGAGCAATATTCACCACAAAAATTAAAAAAAAACTAATCGCTTGGACTGGAACACTGATAAACACTCGGAGCAGCTGGTTTGGACGTTTCTCGCGCAAAGACCAAATTATGTTCGGTAACGCTGCTGCAACGTTCACAAATGCTCAGCGTGGCTTGGCACGGTTCGGCTCGCCCGGTATGGACGCACCTTAAGGTCGCTACGTGCGTGATATTTGACGTTGTTTGACGGGGGAAGGTGATTATCTCAGGCTAGTGTCCGAATATGTTAGGTTAGTGACCAAGCTATTACGCTTGAGTCAACCTAGTGAAAGTATTTTTTTGTTTTCGTCCTTGCAGAGTACTATACGATACGCTTGGTATAGAACATTACATTTATCATCATCTTATCAACGGCTAGAACTACGCAGTCTCTACGCTATTATCCTTTTCAAGGCACTTTGTAATTAAGAGGATAATTAAGTTATATTAATGAGGGTGGTTTTAACTCATAGCGCTACGGACCAATATTCTCTCTAAGGGTACCGAAATTTGAAAATATGAGAATCATTTATAAAAATTGCCTTAAAAATAATTCACATTGCTACTCACTTATATTTTAATTTGGTTAATTTTCTTATAATAGATAATACAGTGCTAGCTAGAAGTATTGTATTTTTGCAACTGAAAGTTTTAGTAATAAATCATTAAGGTCGTTATTGTGCATGGCTTCAGAGATTCACTGTAACCTATAACCAACTTCAAATAGAAGAGTTCAGTCTAAGGTCAGTGTGGCCAACAAAAGGTGTTTTTTTCTGACAAGAATGACAGTTAAGGTCTACCCTTCAAAACAAGATTTTTGCATGTTTTTTATGATTGGGAACAACTATATTGCTTTATTAAAGTTATGAATACACCCCCGAAGCGTATATCTTGAAATTTAAAATGACTTTTCAGCTGAATATTCAACATATCGGTGGCCAATAATTCTAGGAACTCTTGGCAAGTAACCATTTCATTTCTGTTATCTGTCACTAGTTATGTCAGATGAAATTAGAGGAATAGAGATACAACTAACTAGAAATGCTACAAAAATCTAATCGAAAATGGACATACATAATTTAACGAATATCAACAAAAATAAATATAACTGAAATTTGACACAACTAGTGACAGAATAACAGAAATGAAATGGTTACTTGCCAAGAGTTCCTAGAACTATTGGCCACCGATATGTTGAGTATTCAGCTAAAAAGTCATTTTAAATTCCAAAATATACGCTTCAGGGGTGTATTCATTATTTTAATAAAACAATATAGATGTTCGCAATTATAAAAAACATGCAAAAATCTCATGTTTTGAATGGTATACCTTAACTGTCATTCTTATCATAATAAACAACTTTTGTTGGCCACACTGACCTTAGACTGAACTCCTTTATTGGATTCCACTTATGACAAGTGACAGATAGTTTGGAATGTATTCCATTATAGTCATTTTGTTTGTCTTTAAGGAAGTTGAATGTCATAAAATTAATAAAAACATTAAAAAGAAAGAAGAAAGTATATCTACGGCTAGCACAGAATTATTTTCGATGTTATATTTCTGGAAATATAATAATCTCAATATTCTCGGTGTTTTGTCTTGCTGTCAGATAATAGTAGTTTGTTCTTTTAAAAAAAAAGTCCCAAATGTGTGGTAAAAACATCCTTTTTAATTCAGAAATTTCAAGAATCCCGGATATAATAATAAACTCGACATGTTTTTGTGGTTTTGTGATTCACGTTGATTAAATTAAAATGTCTGGCGTTATTACTTTATTACTTTGTCAAATAAGTTCATTCCGTTACACATTCAAGCCAAGTACTTTTTGAAGGAAATGGGATTCGTATTAAAATAATAAATTCTCCAACTGGACACGACATTTGTCCCTTCGGATTTTTTGAATTCATTCAACCCGTCCGGGTATATTTATTCCAAAGCATTTCCTATAAGAAAACTTCAAGCATATCCTGTTCCTTTGATATGAAATTCAATGGCAAATTGAATTTATGTTTGGAACGACAAGTACACAAAGACGAGCTGCACCTTACAAATTCATGAATTTCAGTTTATCCAACCAAAAAAAAAATAAGTTGTGTAAATAAATTAAAAGCAAAAATATCTTTTTGCATTGTGGATTGTTCTTTTTGTTTTTTTGTTCTTGTAGTTAGTCATTTGAATTTAGGTTACCGAAAATACAACAGAGAGATGGAGCGATGAGTAAAACAAAAGATCATTGCGAAATAGGACCCTTAAAGTACGTTTTTTGCGTCTGATAGGAGAATCACTTGTTTGACCGTAGCTTCTCGAACAATCCGAGCAGTTTCAGAGGTAACAATTAACGACGCGACTAAATTATTTTACTAAGAAGCAAGTTTTGAACTATCTTTGAACATAAAGGGTATGTTTTTATGACGGTGTTTATATACGAAATGAGATAGAGCTATTTTTTTTGGACAAAAGTTTGGATTTCAAATTTCAATCAAAGGCTTTCGACAACAAAATGAGTTGTTTTTCAAATGTACACCCTGTATATCAACCACATATTTTCAGCTTGTGAAAGTACCTTTTGCCACCGAGACGAGAAATATATTTTATCTCGAATAAAGGTTAGAGACCACACGAGAGAAGTACCCTCTCTCGTCAAGAAATTCTCGTCTGTCTCAAGTAAAAAATGTTACCTTTCGAGTCTTCTTAAATTCCTCTGTATAAAAATATATGTTAAAGTATTTACTTAGCTAGTATATAAACTAGTTGGATAGTATACAAACTATCCAACGGCCTGGTTATTTTGATGAAAAATCATATTTTCACTAAAATAGCTACAAGTAATGGCTGGTTTGTATACTATCCAGCTAGTTTATAAACTATACAAAATTTATCGCTAAAACTCAAACCACAAAGAAATTACACAATTTATCTAGCATTTTTGGCTAGTTTGTGAACTATCCAGATTAGTTGGATAAAGGTACATTTACATTCAATTACGCGCGTGCTTAAGCTTAAAATTTGCTCGCTTGGCATATGACGTCTCCATGTATCCATTTACATTGAAAATTTCACTTTTG
>CAJUYI010000253.1:133947-202730 GCA_910591695.1 Galerucella pusilla | reverse complement strand
ACCGAGATCAATATGTATACAGAAAGGGAAAATCAACCGAAACAGCATTACATCAACTCATAAAAAGGGCTGAATACGTGCTGGAAAACAAAGAGGTGCTGCTCGCAGCCTTTCTAGATATAGAAGAAGCTATTGACAACACCTCCTATGAATCTATAGCTAAAGCGACGAGGAATTCTGGGATCGATACCACGAGCTGCAGGTGGATAGACTGCATGCTCAGAAGCAGGCTAATAGAAACAACTCTTATGGGGGAGACAATGGCCGTACGTGCAACCAGAGAGACTGTCCACAAGGGGAAGTAGTGTCCCCGCTACTGTGGAACCTGGTCATGGACGGGCTCATCAGACCCTACACAGAGAAGGATTCAACACCATAGGATATGCAGACGACCTGGTAATTCTATCCCAAGGTAAATACAACAGCACAACCAGAGATAGACACCTGTTTGTACAAAATTGTTGTCATCCCCAGGATAACATATGCATCTCTGGTCTGGGGGCCAAAGATTAGACAAACCTCTGCGATGCTGAAACTAAGCAAGGTCCAAAGACTTGCATGCATTGGCATTACAGGGGCAATGAGTTCTACTCCTACAGCGGCGCTGGAGACAATGCTAGACTACATTGTGTCATAATGTGCAAAGCAATAAGGGTAGTTCTTACCCGACTGGAAAAAGACCATGACGTGGCACATGGGATAGGACACACAGAAATAAGGCATGCCAACAGACCACATGACCACCAGATATAACTTTCGCAAGAACTTCGAGAATATCATCAAATATTGTAAGGAGCTTGAGGAAGACAACGCACCACCACTCAGCAGAGCAAATGAACTGATCTGGTACACATACGGATCAAGGAATGAGCTCGGCACCGGAGCGGGCATATACAGCAAGTCGAGCAAATATGAAGAAATCGTCTCGCTTGGTAAATACGCCTCGGTATTTCAAGCAGATGTCTATGCAATACTTGCATGTGCAAGGGCAAGTAACATAAAAGCCCACAACAACAGGCAGATCAGGATCTACAGTGACAGTCAAGCTGCCCTTAAAGCACTTCAGAGCTCTAAGATAACATCTCGGCTGGTAATTATGGGAATGCGGCGAAGAGCTTAGAAAACTGGCGACTCGGAATAGTGTAACACTGGAGTGGGCTCCAGGTCACAAAGGAATCGCTGGCAATAAAAAAGCTAACGAACTGGCATGAGTAGGATCGTCATGGTTGAATAGGTGGGTGAAAGAGCAACACAATAAACACTGGAAGAATACGCCCAGGCAAACACATAGGAAGAAATTCATAAAAGAACCATCAGAAAAAGTAGAGAAAGAACTGCTCTTAATGAGTAGGAACAAACTAGGTATCATAACAGGGTTTCTTGCGGGACACATTCCCACAAAGGAGCACCTAAAAAAATAGGGCTGTATAACGGAGACCTTACATGCAGAAGATGCAAAAAGGACACCGAAGCAGCTCTGCAAATATTATGCAACTGGACCACAAGAGGCAGAAACTGTATGGAATACCCCAAATGACTCCAGAAGACTTCTGCAACCAACCAGCAAAAAACCTGTATGAGCTAATATAGGAACGGATTGGCTGAATAGGCTGTAGTCAGAACACTGGGAGGATCCACAAAAAGCCCAGGAGGCTGAGGTGGAGCCGGCGAAGAGACGGCTCCTTTTAGAAAAAATTCTATTTTTACTTGCCTAAACAAAAACATGAGCTTCGATGTACTGATTTAATGAAGTCCGGTATTGTTTAAAATTAATCCTCCTTTTTTTAAGTGATAACAAAAACATTGACCAATATCATCATACCCTAAAAGCAATAAAATCCTCCAACAAATACTTTTCCACTCTATAGTTTACCATAATTATGATACACCCCCCGTATTTTCAATATATTTGTAGGTACTTACAGTTGCTGTATATTTATTGTGCAAACTCATTTTTTCGTATAACAACTCCGTTAAAGTAACATCCGGCAAAACAATATCACTAGTTTCACTTCTTAAAATATTTTCATTGGTTTCTGTAGTAATACTTCTTAAAAACAAATTTTTATTCTTCACATGTTGAAATTTTCTATTCGAAAATATTCGTCGAACCACAAACATGTTGGAAAATAATGTAAAATGCTGGTGTTGATTGTTTTTGTACTCGAGATTGTTCAACGTGCTAAGTAAATATTTTTAATACTTCGAAATTCAATCTGACTGGCTTGTAGTGGTAAAGATAAAAAAAATAGATACAAATTATCTCAGGGTTATCAAGTTAACGTGAGTAGGGATAATTAAAAGTATTTAAATTACATTATAGGTCTTAAGTTTTGAGGTAATTAAATAAATAATCATTGTCATATTGCTTAAATCCAAAAAAAAAATACAAATAGGTCGGATGTGTCGTGAACTATGAACTTTGCCTGGTAGGTGAATAATATGCATATAGTCCGGGGGAGTAGCTCGAAAAATCTACCTAAAATCAAAGTTTTCCAAGATGGAATATTATGTCCTTAATCGAAAACATTTCGACCCATAATAATATTTCTCAATTTTCCGAAAAATGCCGTTGGAGCTTGCGGCGCTGCTTGCAAGCATAACGTAGAGACACCGTACATATATAGAATAGTAGGTTCACTCTAAGCTCCTCCCAGCGCAATGTGAGTGACATATACTCCTTCACGGCTGCTGCTCTTTTTCGGGCTCTCTAAGTTGCAATCGATAGACAGATACATGTTCATGTGCAGATTAATTGAAAAATATGCAAAAGAATCTCAAACACCGTGGAAAAATTACAAAAAATAGTAATTGGTCTAAAATTAGATACCTACAGGGTGTTTTCAAATGATACTTACAGCGTTTACATGTAGATAGGTACCTCTCGTTAAATTGGACAAAATGATATAAGGATTGAGGGGTCCAGTCTACTTACTTTTAGAAGTACGAGGTGTTAAAGTTATGAAAAGTTGAATGTTTTAGTTTGATAACATTAAAATGGCTAAATAAATTAATTTGATATTTGGCTGGTTGTTTTTGAATGTAAATGGGCATATTTTGATAGAAAATCATGTTTTAATTATTGATCCAGTGGTGTACATTTGAAAGAATATGTCACCTTTCCCCTCCCATTTTTCACGCCAATTTCTCAATGGTTTTCAGGTGTAGTCAGGGACACCGCAAGGACATTTGCACAATAATTAATTTTGAATTATGATATGTCGCCAGCTCATCATTGGTTTTAACTACTTCAAGGCTTTCAGGTAGGAATTATAAACTTTACGTTCGCGTTCAGCAAGTATTATTCTATGCGCGTTCAGTTCGTCGTTGGCAGTTGGCAGTTCAGTTCAGTTGAAATTAAACTAAAGGGATCACACAATTACGTTTATAAAGTCAGTCCGCGTTAAGTTCGCAGTTTCCATCACGCCCGTCACGCTGCGTCCGCGTTCGAGATGGACAAGATTTAAGTTTGCAGTTGGCAGTTCAGGTATAAGCGAATCAAAACAAAAGTTTTGCACCACGTGAGAAACGTCATTTGTCATCTGTTTAATGTACTCATATTTTTCTGTTTTTTTTTCTCAAAAGCAGCTATAATGAATATGTTGCAGCAAATACACTTGAAATCAAATAAATATTTTCATCCATCTTTATTTTTTACAAAACAAAATATAAATAAAATCAGCTGAGATCTATCAAAATTGTCAAAATAATTTTTAACCAATCAAATACCTAGCAGCCAACTGAAAGTTGTGAGGTTTATAAACGCAAAAATTTACCAACTGCACCGAACTGCAGAATGGAAACGACGCGAACGTCGCCAACTGCGAACTAAACGCGAACGTAAAGTTTATAATTCCGCCTTCAAAATTTCCTATATTTCCAGTATAAGAACGAACCAGTAGTATAACTCTTATAAATTTCATTCATAAATTGCCAGAGCTTTTGATGACCTTGAACGGATCGCTTTACGATTCATTTTACCATAGGCGTAGGTAGCATAAGTTTTAAAATGACTTGTTAGTGTTAAATGTTTTTAATAAATATTGTTAAACAGTACACTGATGAGTGAATAAAACAATAGTCTCATACCAAATATTTATTGGTTTTTCCATATTACAATTTTCCTCGCAATTTTCATTTTATTATGATTTTTAAAATTTTTATTGACAAATTTTAATGTGTAATATAGTCGTACCCTCAAGAAAAGTTTCATTAAATATTTTATTGGAAAATCAACACAAGGATTTACAAACTCTGTTGTTTGACTAATATTTATAAGTGATTCGACAATATTATCTTCCGTAGCAACTTTTTCAAAAGTAATTTGAAATAATGTTTCTAATGATGAAATGAATTGTACAAAATTTTCATGCGGCATATTCAAGTTTCCAAAAGTATCCTTATTCGTATTTTCATAAGCTCTAAGGTAACAGTATAAAGACGAATCGTCTAAATTCTGATACGCTTGTGAATACGTCTCACATACGCTGCATGTATGAATTACCGAACATGTTTCAATTAAATAACCACAAAAGTAGCGAACAAAATTCTTTTCCAATAAATCATTTGTCTGAAAGTCTTTAGGCATTGCAGTATTTGATGAAAGGAATATTGTTGGAATAGCCTTTTTTTAAAGAAGTTTTCTTTTATGCGGTTGCATAATTATGTCTGGTTAAAATTAGCACCACATAAACGATGACTACTATTGTATAGAGTTTATAGTTTTAGCAGCAAGTCAGGCCTATCGCATGCTTCGAGCCAAACTTTAGCTTTGAAACAAAAACAACAAATTAAGTCAATGCATGAAACTAAGGCTCATAAATGTAATATGAAGATCAAATAATAAAGTAGTACTATACTAACAGTTTCTCACCTTTCTGAATCCTTTGGAAAAAGGTATAATTTTCCATCACAATTATAATATTTATTGTTACATCCACGAACTACACACACAATATCCGTTTTCTTCTTTTTAATGGTATCCATTGCAAAAAATGCTTATAAACTATAAAAATAATACCGAAAACCCGCAAAAATATAAGCTGTAATAAATAATTCGATTCGCGAATTCACCACTGGCACTTTAGTTGGACCGCAGCACAGCACTGGCCGCCGGATGAGATACTCATCCGAACGACGTTGTAGGTCACAGAGAGCTCGGCAGTGTAATTTATTTCACACCATGTACTGAATTCCTTAGATAGCATTTCCATTGTTTTCGTTAATTCTTCGACAGTGTCGACAGATGCAGCCAATGTTGTATCATTAGCATATAATATAAGATGTTCGGAGCTTATATATTGTGGGAAATCATTAACGTGAAGTAAAAAAATCCAAAGCCCCCAGAATAGAGCCTTGAGGTAACCCGGTATTAAGATCCATAGTGTCCCCTTCTTTAGGGCCAATGCAGGGTGTGTACAGTAAACAAAACTAGTGTTGCTAGTTTACAATAGAAACTTTAACCCTTTCATCGGCGGTGGGAAGTCAGTTTCTCTCTATAAGTCACAAGACACCATCCAACTGGTGATGCCATCTTTTTTAGGCTTTAAAAAAGCTTCTAATGAGCCGCTAATACTTGCATATACAGACCACTTACTTTATGATTTATAAAATTCCTGTAATCATATCCATTTTAGAATGTTGTTTATTGTAAAATTGTAAATTTGTATATTTTTGTTGTTATGGATTATTTACTATTAGAAATATGTAAATTTGTTAATGGGAAAAATAGTTCCCACGGCACATATACTTTTTTTGGTGGGATATATTATTCCCAGTGCGCGAAAAAAATTATTTCACTAAACATTTTTTGCAGATATGAGGAACTTAGACAATCCAAATCACCGAGGAAAAGCTCTTAAATGTCTCCTAAGTCTTCCCGAAAATTAAGAAAACTCGGATGAAGAACCAGAAAATGGTGCAGTCGAAAAGATGGATTTTTAGAATTTATAGAAACTTTTAATAGTAATAATTCTAATCGTAATTCTTCGTCCACTAGTGGAATTTGTACAGCCATACTTGCCAGTATCTCAGCTAGCCGGCCCTTCTATACCCATTTCTATCTATTGCATATTTTTGAAATCCTCTTAATGAACCGATTCCAACAAACTAAATAATGTATGGTCAATTATGAACTATACAGGGTGAAATTTTTATTTTTACAGTTATTAAACACATACATAAAATACCTGATGTATTTGATTTTAATACATTGAAATAAATGCTCAAAATGTTCTCCACCTAGTTGTTGGCAATAGCACAGTCTCCTATAGAACTCCTCCTTAACTTTGTTTAAAGTTTGAGGTGAAATATTCCGTATTTCTGTAGTTATCCTGTCTTTGAGGTCTACAATGCTAGTTGGTTGTGTTGCATATACTTTGTTCTGGAGATAACCCCACAGAAAAAAATCTAACGGCGTAAGGTCTGGCGATCTAGCTGGCCACTCAATAATACCTCTTCGTCCAATCCATTTATTGGGAAAGATTTCATCTAAATAGGTTCTTGCCATTAAAACATAATGAGGTGTTGCCCCGTCTTGCTGGAACCAAACATTTTCATTCGGTATGCTAGGATCTATCGCGTTGGGATATAAGTTTGCCAACGCAGGAATAAGCATATTTAAATATTTTTTAGCTGTCAAATTTCCATCTATAAATATAGGACAAATAACCCTCTAATGCACAGCTCCGCCTAAAGGCTAACATCTTTTTTACATTAATTAATTTATGGTGTAAATGCACAGGTCCGCCTACAGGCGTATGCTATTTTTTTTTTAGAAATTTCTTTTTTTCAAAATACCGTTCTAATCTCGAATATATATTATATTAACCCAATACCATTAGAGGGATAATATGGTCACCCATGATACCGGCCCAAACGTTCACCTTTTGAGGGTACTGAGTATAGCCGGCTACTCACTATTCGTTGATGCGATTCGTTAATGCGTTTCATCGGTTCACTTCGTTAATTCGCGCTTCGAACGAAGCGACGCATTACATCCTACTCATTGTGCGTTGATTCACATCGCTTCGATGATGCATGAAACTTCGTTCCATTGTGCGAAGTGTGATCACAAGCTTCCATTTATAAAAATGAATTCGGAAGAAGAAGACCTACTTCTGCTTGCTGCAGCTCAAGCTTATTATGAAGTCATTTTGAATTCAAAAAAAAAAAGAGAAAAAACGAAGATGGTGGCCCCAGTCTTTATATAAAAGCAGTTAAAATGCAAATTTTTACAAACTGTTTTATGTATTTTACCCATTTAAGGTACAACTGTACTAGCATGATCGTCGATATGCTTAAGGAACCGTCAGGCAAATTTCATAACTTTTACAGGATCAGTTATGAAGACTTTGAGTTGCTGTTGAATAAAATTGGTCCCCAAATACAGAAAAAGGACACAAAATCGTCATTCCATTCCATTTTGAAGACACACCACGACTGACAACAACGAATGATTCGCGTGGAGACCGAATGGGTCAACTTCGTCGCTCCGTCGACTTCGTCGCATCGTTCAATTTTTCCTTTGATGATTCGTCCAAATACCGACATCAAGGCGAAGCGCCGCACAACGAATCGCATCGGCGAAGCGAGTCATACGTCATACTCACTAAGCAAAAATTCGTGAAGTACTGCGAGGGAACGACGCATTAACGAATAGTGAGTAGCGGGCTTAAGTGTCTCACGCTTCCAATTAGGATTACTTATCTGCTGACCAATATCTACAGTTCTATCGGTTTACCTCTCCATTCAATGTGAATGTTGATTCGTCAGAAAAAAGAATGGTACAAAGAGCTATCTCATTTCTGTTCAGCTTATTCATCAATCTTTCGCAGAAATCCATTCTACGATCTGGATCGTCTTCTGTTAACTCCTTCACAAAAGTTAATTTGTAGGGATGAAGTTTTTCTTTATGAAGACATCTTAGAACAGTTGTATGACTAACATTATTTTCACGGGCAATTTGACGTGTACTTGAAGAAGTTAGATTCTCTTCGACACTTAACAAAATATCCACTTTCACATCATCTTCAACGAAGTGTGGTTTTCTTTTCAATGGTTTGACATGTCCAAGTTCTCTGAATTGTGCATGAATTCTAGACACAGTAATTTGTGAAATATTAGGCAATTCGGGATACATGTGATTAAATAAGTTTGCCACTTCAACTTGACTTCTGCAGTTATCCCCGTACCCGATCATCATTAAAATCTCAATTCGGTGAGTCTCAGTTAAATATTTCATTGTTATGTTGCCAAGGAAAGAGTGTTTAACAAATATTTCACTTTTTCAGTATAAACTGTCAACACATCCACAACTGACAGAATAGAAAACAATCCTCATTATTTACCGATTTAAAACAATCCACATTATTTACGATTTTGTCTAATTATTGGCGTTTTTAGGCAATTTTTAGGTATTTATGATAAAATTCATGGGCGTAGCAGGTTTTGTTTAATATACAAATACCTACGTCTAATAATTAGTTAGTTTAGATTTTTGATAAATCCATATTTAGCTAATTTAAAAAAGTACCAATATTTCAAGTGTAATAAATTATCAATTTTAAAATCTCACCCTGTATAATTCATAATTGACCATACATTATTTAGTTTGTTGGAATCGGTTCATTAAGAGGATTTCATTACATTTAAATTTATGTTTACATAATGCACAACTCAATTCAAAAGTTGACGTGTCTCGGCATTTTTTATAATTTTCTAAAATAATGACAAAGAATTTTATTCCATAAGTGGTTTCCACATTGTATAAAGTACATAATATATGGTCATGAAGCCTCTAAAGCGCGGCTACAAAGTTTGGTGTTTGACAGGCTCTGTCTCAGGTTATATCCGTAAATTTGATATGTACACTGGAAAGGACATCGCTCCAGAAAAAATTGATTTTGATACTTCGTTGAAAAATCAGCAATACCTTTAGCAAATTCACATCATTTCAGCTTCTAAGTTTGATGAACCGAAATCTCTTTACAATTTTACTCACGAAAGTAGACTCTGTTGATTAATTTTCGTCAAATGAGAGCGATGAAGGTTGAGGGGATTATATTATATTTGATTCCGATTCACTCATACAATTCATTATCACTTCCTCTGGCTGTGACCAAGTCACACTTTAGATTATAGGAACTGCGGAAACTGTGAAAACAGTGAAAAAGTAACAGTTTGTGAAATGTAGTTCATCACTAGTTGTCTGTCCACCTCAACCCAAGGATGAATTCTCAATCTAACATCCTTGACCTCAACCAACCTCGTTGGTCCACCTCGTATGTGAAAGAAAATACCATAGAGAAATGTAATACAGTGTCTATGGAAAATACCACCGTTAATTCCGTTACATTTTCCTTTCACATTTTATATATTATCTTACTATATACCTGCTCGTATTTTATGTATTTTAAAGGACATTTCAAAAAACCTGCACTTCTGATACAACATAGAACCATAGAGATACTACATAGCATAGCACACGACTCTTTGATAGTGACACTTGACACTATTGGCAGATCATCTTCATCGCGTCCTAGCTCCATGTTTGTGGGTTTGTGCTTTAGAGGTTAGGTTAGACCGGTTGTTTGACATTTACTTATAATAAGTTTGTTAGTTTTGTTACATTTTAAAAACTTATTATCTGCTAAATATCTACAGTTATGGCTGAAAAACAATTATCCGCTGTCGAAGCTGAACTATACGATAGACAAATAAGATTGTGGGGTATAGAATCACAAGAAAAGTAAGTTCAAGAATGAGTTCATTTTGATTAAATGTATTTTATTATTATAAAAAATCGCTTAATAGATCAATATTTTTTCAGACTACGTGCAGCAAATGTACTTTTAATTAATATTAGAGCTTTGGGATCAGAAATAGCGAAAAACATATTACTCTCTGGAATTAACTCCCTAACAATTTTGGATGATGGAATAGTAACATGTGAAGAACAGGCAAAGAACTTTCTTCTGAATAAAGATAGTAAAGGAAAAAAAGTAAGGAATTAGTAGTAATAAACATATTTTAATAGTAAATAAATGTATTTCTGATTTAGATTGCAGAAGAAGTTTTACTAAAGGCACAAGCACTTAATCCTTTAGTAGAAATAAAAGCTGATACTGATTCACCTAGTGCCAAAGATCCAAATTTTTTTAAAGACTTCACTATTATAGTGGCTACAGGTATAAAAACAGATCTCTTACTAAAAATCGATAAAGTCTGCAGAGCTAATAATGTAAAACTCATTTATGGGGATGTGTTTGGATTATTTGGATATTCTGTAGCTGATTTTCAAGATCATAATTACCATGAGTAAGTATATAAATATTGGTTTGTAAAAAAATTTCATAGCTTGTTTCAATAAATTTTCTATTGTGTATTGTATGCTCGATTGTATGTGTGTTTTCATAAAATTTTCTTACAGAGACCAGGTGGTAATGAAGGGAAAAAAAAGATCTCATGATGGTGCAGAAAAGACAACGGTTAAGGTACAAGGTGTTATCAATTACCCAGAACTGAATAAGGTCCTCATATTGCCCAACACAAAACAAAATGTAGACAGCATAAAAAAATCAAAAAGAAGAAATGAATTGTTCTTCATTATGTTAGGTGAGTTAATAATTCTCAATTATGCAAAATAGACTTTTAATATTAAGAAGACAATATTACATATTGCTCATAGAAAACAATAGTGTCACATCTGAAAATATCCTTGTTTTGAGGTATTGAGTCAATTAGTTTTAAAATATACCTACTAGCTTTTGCCCGCTTTACATGAATTTAAAATGTTTCTCTCTTTTTGAGTTATGTCATTTTTGAGAAAACCTTTAATATTTGTTTTAAGTGATTTTATTTATTCATTACAGCTCTAATTGAATTTCGCAACAAGAACAACCGCACTCCCCTTGAATGTTCATTTGAAAAAGATTTAAAAACTCTAGAATCCATAAAAAAAGAAGTATATGAGCTCTATCAATTTGAAGAATCGAAATCGAAACTTCCAACAGATATTTTCGAATATGTCTTTGATGAATCTGTACCAGTATGCGCTGTTATCGGCGGTGTTATCGCCCAAGAGGTTATTAAAGCAGTTTCCCACAAAGAAGTACCCATCAATAATGTATTTTTGTTTGATCCTGTTACTTATGATGGCAAAGAAGAAACTGTGGGTGTTTAAATTTCAACTGGTATAGGTATAAGTGTGTGTCTGCTAACTAGTAAGTAATATCACATTTCTTCTGAGTATAATAGATATGAAACAAATCTTATTGTACACCATGAAGCTTACTTAACTCTAGGAAAAGAAGGAATTGGAGATTTTCCAAAATGAAATTTTGATCAGTTAGCAGACAAAAGCTATGAATCTTATCAATTGTCATGTTTCTAGTGTAAAGTTTTCTATGTATAAGTTTCACAATAAAATATCAAAATTTAAAAATGTGTCAATATCTTTTGTACAATGTCTTCTGTAAGTTTCTTGACTACAAAACTTTGTTGTCAAATTTTATTAAGGTCCATTCATAGTAGATCACATCTCTGGTAAAATGTGAAATAAAATATTTTATTTTATGACATTCTAACGATATGATAGTCTCCTAGGAATGGAATCCAGTGAAGTGCACGTTCCAGGAACGGTTTTTTATTGGTATAGCGCTTATTTTGGAAATGTTAATAAAACACGTTTGTTGTTACTTTTTTGTGTATGATTATTTTTGTTTTCAAAATATGTATAATTCAGTTTGGTGATTTTGTGTATTGAAATGTGTATCGATTAACAACTATTCCAATGATAAATCATAAGAAAACCTGGATAAAAACTTATGATGCTATCCTGATAACGCAGGTAATTAATTATTGGAAATTTCTCTTTATAACATTGGTAACCAAATTTGACTACATTCGGCTGAAATACTAGCTACACATTTATCTGCATTTAAGTAGTTGTATTAAAGCACTTCCTTTGATTTTTCGTCTTTTATTATTGGGCTCTTTCAATATTATTTTTGTCTAATCCCATTGAATTTTATGCCCCTTCTTCACAAGCATATTTACAAATACCTGACTTAAAGAACTCCCTATCTTTGATATATTTTTTATGTTCACTCATTGAACTTTCAATGGTCTAGAATCTAGATGTTTCACCTAAATAGAATTTGTCGCATTCACAAGATATCTGATAATATGCAATTTTTTGAAGATTGTTCTTCCTTTTTTGTTTATATAGATCTCAACGTATTGTTAGATTTGAAGCTAGTTCGAATATTGAATTGATTACCAATTTTCTTAATTCTTTCAGATAAACCCTTAACATACGGTATTGTCAAGTTTTTAAAAATTATGTTAGCTGAATTATTAATATTATTGTTATTATTATGGGGTATCAACAATGAGCCCTTCTCTATATTCTTAACTTCTTTATTTACAAATTCTGCCGGGTAAATATTGGCAATTAAAACATTTTTTAGTAGTTTTCTCCTTTGTGAAATGATTATCAGTAGTAATAACCCAAGGACATTGATAATTGTTCGAAAAAATTTTATGACAGATCTCGAAAGCTTGTTGCCTACAAGCAACAAGCTTGAGAAAGTTGTCATAAAATTTTTGAGCATTTATCAATGTCCGAGGGTTATTCGGATAGAAAATTTTTTACCAATTAAAGAATTACAACCAAATCGTGACATTTCCAAATATTAAATATTTGAAACTTCAAAATCGGAATAAATCAATAGGTATGTGTCCATAGCAACGTGAAAACAGCCCATGGTCTGTTATCAGTGTAATGTTGACATGATTGGGTGAAATTGTTCATATGATAAAAAATAAGGAAATTTTATTGGTTATTGGAGCAGTCAAAAAATTTTCATTAGAACAAATGATTCTGGCCCTATCATATAAAGATTTTTCTACTCCTTTTTTAACGCTTAAAGCATGATTTGATTCAAAATTCAAATACCTATTAGTGTGTGTTGTTTCATACCCTGTAGGTGTTTTATTAATAAGAACATCTAAAATGGCAAAAAATTGTTATTTTCAAATTTTATAGATTTTTCTCCTTCATTTATATTTGTTAAGAAATAATTAAGAGATACTAAGTCATAAGGCCATATTGCAAAAATGTCGTCTACATATATCTCCACCAGACAATTGGTTTTAATTGATACACACTTCAATACACAAAATCAACAAACTGAGTTATACATATTTTTTGAAAACAAAAATAATCATACTCAAAAAAGTAACAACAAACGCGTTTTATTAACAACATTTCCAAAATAAGCGAAAAAAAGCGCTATCCCAATAAAAACCGTTCCTGGAACGTGCACTTCACTGGTTTCCATTTCTAGTAGATATCGTCAGAATGGCATAAAATAAAATATTTTATTTCACATTTTACCAGAGATGCGATCTACTATGAATGGACCTTGATAAAATTTGACAACAAAGTTTTGTAGTCTTGAACTGCAAAATATTGATTGTCTAGCTGTCATATTTTTTTCGTTGTGTCAGATAGGGAACAAAATTTTTTTAATTACTAGTTAATCTTGACAACGGTAGCTGGAACGCTATCGAAACGTCGAAATAAAAAATAAAAAACATTGTAGTTTGATTCCCAAAAAATTATCTTTTGTATAATTTTTGGCGCAATTAGTACGAGGGCAATAGGCGATGAACTACGTAAGTGGTGAGCTTGAAGATAGAGTCTTTCAAACAGAAGGACACAAACATATGTAAGTTTGAAAAAGTTGAAGCCCACGATGAGCATTCGTCGTGCGGACAGACTGTCTTGTCAAACAGGAAACAAAATTGTGATTGGTTGATGACCAGTGGCGGACTAACGTAGGGGCTTAAGCACCGGGCCCCGCGAAGCTTCAGGGAGCTCCGTTGGTAAAGTTTTTGTATTACTTTTTCTTATTTGAGGTTTTTCTCCGCCCTTAAGTGGGCCCCCGCTCTATTTTGTCCCGAGCTCTGCAGTAATTGAATCCGCTGCTGGACTCATATTTAATAGTCGAAAGCAATAATCAATACCACACTACTATAAGTACTCTAAACTATACATAAATTCAAGCAGTCACATCTTTGATGATCTTCGCAAAATTAATTAATGGAAAATTCAAACAAGAGCTCTTTCAAATCGCGGTAAGCAGACCATAGGCGTGCGCAGACTTTTTTATTAGGGGGGAGGCAAATATCAAATCGGAACCTTTTGATAAAAAAACAAAGCGCCGTGCCGGCCGAAACATTGCTTTTGCATATTGCCGCTCTTCAATTTCTCGCAATTCATTTTTAGAATAAAAAACTCTGCTTCCTCGTATCATTGGTCGCGTTCATCACAACGGAGCGCTACCGAAGCGATCATCAATTTCCTGCTGAACGCGTGTTTTGTTAACTGATCAGATTGAGCGGTCGCCATTTTTTCAATCAGAATTAAAATACGCTACACGCTACCGATTGATGATGCATTAACTGTCATTTATGACATATGTTGGAAACATATTATAAATATCTTTGTTTGGAGATATTTTAGTTTGTGTTTTGGTGAAAATGAGTGACCAGCTAGAGGTGACTTATTATTTCATTAATAAACTGTATAGTTTGTCAGGAAATTCAACTCTTCATAGTATGCTCCAAAGTGGGGAGTTCAATTTATTGTAATTAAATCCCATTTTTTGATAGTTAGAGGTAATACCTATTTCATAATTGTCGTATATATCAAATAAAATTGAGTTGTTGTTGTTGTATTCATTGATATTTGACATATTATGTCGATGGTTTTATTAGCACGTTCAGCAGAATTACGAACTGATGGATCACAATAAAAATCGCTATCTGATCAACTTTGTTGGGATGAACGCGACCATTGAAAGAACGTTGAAAATTATAAAATTACGGATTAGGGTGGGCCATGGCCAACCCTGCCCACCTGTAGGCACGCCTATGATGCAGACCAAGCTTACGAACCTGAAGACTACTGTTTCTATATATATATATATATATATATATATATATATATATATATATATTATAATTTTAGCAACGCCCCAATGCGCTTTCAAAGAGCAATAAAGTGCTTGTCACATAGTAAGACTTCTCTAGTTTTTGTGTATAAGTTAGCGAAATTTCCCGAAACAAGGATAAACAGGGTGAATAGTGCTGCATTAAAAAAGTTAAGTTGAGACCAACTATTCTGTTGAACCAGATCGTTATATTTTCGAATGAAAATGACTCTTTTAGCATTTGTTAACCTGAATAATAACTATTCCAGAACTTAGACTTAGACTTATTCCAGACTTAGCAATTTCATTCATTTTTTATCGAAATTTACATTTAAAGTCAACTTGAAAATTTTATTCCCTTATAGGTAGACTCCGTTTCACATAAGAAGGACCCTCTAGAAGTTGCAGTCGTATGCGCGTACATGTGATATAACAATATCACAATATCAAAGGCCTAAGGCTTTGACCGAAATTGATGTTTAGATATTGTTATGTGCAGCTAAGGCCTAAAGGCGCGTATTCATCTAAGCACGAACGGGAACGAAGCAAAGTGAGGCCGAACGGATGCCTCGCTTGTAAATTTTTTGGTCGCAAATGAAGTCTGCCGCGGCAACGAACGAGGCATCGATCCACCCGTACGGACACTGAACAGTGATTCGTCAAGACGGAGGACGTCGACTGTTTGATAGTGGCCAGTGCTGCATTTGTAGTTATAGCTGGGTTATTAAAAAAGATAAAAAAGGAACGCTGGTGGACGACATCTTTATACCGAAATAGGTTGACTACCAGAGGTCAGTCATTTTTAAAAAAGTATGGTGGACGAGGAACAAAATGTTCATTGTCGAAACTTTACCAGAATGTGTTCTACAGACTTTACTTTTTGTCGCTTTTTTCCATAAAATGGGCCGTTCTTCGTACTCTTTGATGAAACCTCATTTTAGTTTTATTTATTTTTGTGTAAACAATAACACTGCCCTGTTCTTGACTAAACAATCGACTGGCGAAGCGAGGCAGCTGAAACGCACAAATGCCGTCCACATATAATCAAATTTTTCTTTGAGGTACCGACTCCCATTGGATGGCGTTCGAACTGCCTTGGGCCGTGCGTCGCACAACTGAATGTAGTTTGCCGCGCCTCGAAGACACGTCCACATACGTATGATCCTTCGGCCTCACCTTGCCTCGTTCTCGTTCGTGCTCAGATGAATACGCGCCTTAAGGCTTTGACTGATATTGATGGTCAGATATTAGACACTTTTAGCTTCTCTTTCACACGTATCCGTTACGTTGACGTAAACAAATTGTCAAGAAAACCTTTTTAGCAGAAAACGTATCGCTTCGTTCTATTTTTAATTGTATAACCTCAAAGTTTTTTTATTTTACCCTTTTATATTTTTGTAAAACGTAAAATAGGGGCGATATTAAATAATCCATCCAAGAACACAACAGACCTAGAGAAAGCAGCAGACCTAACACAGGAAGCAATTATCTCAGCGTTTGAAAACAACTGCCCAACGGTGAGGAAGAAATCCAACAGGAATGTGCCCTGGTGGACAAATCAACTCGCCGAAAAAACGGAGACAGTTGAGAAAGAAGTTTAATAGAACTAAAGAAAATTTAGAAGAATGGACGGATTATAAGAGGGCCCTAACTGAATACAACAAACTAGTAAGGAGAGTCAAGACAGACTCCTGGAAGAGGCACAGACTCACGAGTGTGCCAGACTGCAGAAGATTCTCTCCAAGGACCCTAATCAGACTATACACGTTATCAAAAAAGATAACGGACAATACACTGGAAATGGGAAAGAAACCATGGAAGAGCTACTTAAGGTACACTTCCCTGGATCAATACCTACCATGCCACCGCAGAACTCTCCAGCGACAGAACTAGATCGACCACGATAGGCATCCAGGATAGACAGCATCCAGGATAGAAAGAGAAGGCAGTGGTAGATGCGGAAAAGACAAAATGGGCTATTAACAGCTTCAAACCATATAAATCACCGGGACAAGACGGGATTTATCCTATCCTACTCCAAAAAGGAGACAACACACTGCACTACAGGGTAAGTGAATTGCTCAGAGCTGGCTACAAGACCAATACACCGAGATCACTATGCATACAGAGAGGGAAAATCAACTGAAACAGTATTACATCAACTCATAAAAAGGCCTGAATACGTGCTGGAAAGCAAAGAGGTATTGCTCGCAGCCTTTCTTGATATAGAAGGAGCTTTTGACAACACCTCCTATGAATCTATAGCTAAGGCGACGAGGAATTCTGGGATCGATGCCACGAGCTGCAGGTGGATAGACTGCATGCTCAGAAGCAGGCTCATAGAATCAACTCTGATGGGGGAGACAATGGCCGTACGTGCAACCAGGGTTTGTCCGCAGGGGGGAGTACTATCCCCGCTGCTGTGGAACCTGGTCATGGACGGGCTCATGAGACCCCTACACAGAGAAGGTTTTAACACCATAGGATATGCAGACGACCTGGCAATTCTATACCAAGGTAAATACAACCAGAGACAGACTCCAGATGGCCTTAAATGTAGTAACAGGCTACGTATTAGTCCTTCGAAAACACAGATAATTGCGTTCACCAGAAGAAGGAAAAGGGAAGGACTTGGCCCTCTGACGCTTCAAGGTGAACCAATACGATTGTCGGATGAAGTAAAATATCTTGGGGTTATCCTAGACCCAGGCTTAACTTGGAACCGACACCTCCAGCACGTGATCAAGAAAGCAGAGGTGTCCTTCATGGTTGCCAGACGCACTTACGACACTAAATAGAGACTTAGACCCAGCATGGTACACTGGCTGTACAAAATGGTTGTCATTCCCAGAATCACACATGCATCTCTGATATGGTGGCCAAAGATCAGACAATCCTCTGCTATGCTAAAACTAAGCAAGGTCCAAAGACTTGCATGCATTGGCATTACAGGGGCAATGAGGATTACTCCTACAGCGGCGCTTGAGACAATGCTAGACCTTCCTCCGCTACATTGTGTCATAATGTGCGAAGCAAGGGCAGCACTAACCCGACTGGAAAAAGTATCAGACCATGACGTGGCACATGGGAGAGGAGACACAGTGATAAGGAATGTGGATGATGACATTTTCAAAATGCCAACAGACCACATGACCACCAAATATATCTTTCGCAAGAACTTCGAGATTGTCATCAAAGATCGAAAGAAGCTTGATGAAGAGAACGCACCACCACTTAGTAGAGCGAATGAACTGATCTGGTATACAGACGGATCAAAAAATGAACTCGGCACCGGAGCGGGCATATACAGCAAGACGGGCATACGACTGCAACTTCTAGTGGGTTCTTCTTATGTGAAACGGAGTCTACCCTATCCACAAAATGATTTTTGTGGTGAAAATGTCTACCTTCACGAAAGTCTACTGTCCATATTAGAACTGGCTCCTACTCTAGAGAAAAACTGAGCAGTTTCTGACGATATTCTGATAACCTGGCAACATTGTATAAATCATAATTCACTGTCCCATTGGTAGCAATAAAAGTTTTTCGATATGAAATGTGATCCTTTGTGAATATGAAAGTATTATTAAAACATTTGTTCATGTTTCATTTTTAATTGTTCTAATTTATTTTTTGTTTCACTCAATATGGTAAATTATTATTTTAATGTGTATATTTTGTGTCTGTGACAATAACAAGTTTTTGTGATTTTATTTTTTGACAAAAAAATGGCTAAAACAAGTAATGGACCGGAAGCCAACTGTGGTAAGTACCTTTAATGTTTGCATCTAATATTTTGTTAAAATCCATAAAGTACGGAGTTCTGTACAATTCGATTTCGGTTCAATATATTTTAGTTTATAAAAAATGTAAAGCCTGCTAAAAACTATAATAATGGAATATTCACCATTTTATTTATATTTTTATTAACGATTACATCTAGAAAAAAATTACACTTACTTTTAATTGCTCACTTACTTGCAAAGGATGTCCCAAATTTAAAAAATCCACATCACCTCATCAAAAGCAAAAGTGTGATTACGAGACAAGCTTATAAGCAACGAGCAAAAATGCCACAGTCTTAATATCTGTAAACCCCTCAATGTGCACAGCCCCCATCCAGCCGGCGGCCGTTGAGAAAAATCATTTGTTCAATCACAATGACAACCAAGAAATGTCATGTTGGGATTTTTCTGTAGAATTACGAGGTGCGTGGTTTGTTCTTTTATCGGAATCAACATGTAATCTTCCAGAGGGATTACGAAAGGGTTTGAACGACACACGGCTGATAGAATCCGTTTCACGTAAGAAGAAAAGCCACTTGAAGTTGCAGTCGTAAGTGCGAACTTGTTGTTTGGTCGAAACCAGCGCCATATCGTAAAATTGACATTTGACTTTGAATCAGAAGCGAAACGTTTCCACATTAACACAAAATAGCATGACACATATTTTGGAGTTATTTGAAGCTTTTCGAGATAGTTTCTCACTCAATAGATACTTGTTACCGTTAAAAATCTCAATAACAAAAAAGGCTGTCGGCATGAAACATCGTTTGTGCCGCCAATAGCATGAAACAGGTGACATAGATAATATACAAGGCTGATTTTAATTTCTGCGCAAGACAGTTGGCAAACTTCATGTGGCTTCTTCTTATGTGAAACGGAGTCTACGCAAATAACGGATTCGGTTGTTCAATATATTCAGCGGGGTTAAAAAGGGGTAGAAAGTTATTTTGGGGGTGATGTGCATGAAGGTTAATAATAGACACTTTAGCTGGTCATAAGTTTTTACACGTATCCGTATCCGTATTGGAGTTACGTTGACGTAAAGAAATTGTCAAGAAAGCCTTTTTAGCAGAAACCGTATCGCTCCGTTCTGTTTCTAATTGTATAACCTCAAAGTTTTTTTTATTTTACCTTTTTATATTTTTGTAAAACGTAAAATGGGGGCGATATTAAATAATCCATTTCTGCTAGACGAGGAAGATGATGTAATATAGCACAAATAGCACGGAATACTGACTTTGGTCGGGATAGGGATACGTTTAAGTATACGGAGTAGGGTACGTAACAATACGATCAACGCATCGTATCGGCTGAGACGTAACGGGTCTACACATGCGCAGTTCGTTACGTAATTTAAGACAAGCTAAAAGTCTCTATTAGGTACTCCTCTCAATGCTTTTGATTCAAATTACATTTTATTTTGAAACGAACGTATTTTTTTCAAAAAGCGTTAAGCTCACCTAAGGTGAAAAAGTATTTAAAAATTATGTTAGAAATTGTTTCAGGTTTCTGTAAGCAAATTTAACTCGTAGTGTTGCTAAACAACTCATCCTCATTTGTTACGGTCAGTATGGCAACTAGATTGAAGTTTGTTTGGTAATATAATATCCGATTTGGTGTTGAGAGGTACTATGCTTCGCGACAAGTGACAGCGACAAGTGACAGTTGACAGGGGCGAACCACATATTAAACTTTAGATTACAAGTTTTTTTCTATTCCAAAATAACTAATTTTGTAATGATTATTCCCAACAAGAATTGCGCTATTCATCTATTTTTACATATTTCTTATTCCATGTAAGAAACTGACATTGATGATGGTCTTATGCTATAGAATTAATCAATTTTGTGATATATAGGTACCAAAAAAACTGAACTTATTTCTTTCAGGTCCATATAAATCTTGGTTTGTTGATGAAACATCGTTGGATATACTTAGAGATACATTGTATAATGTACCAGCATCTGAAACCAACGTTGTTCTAATAATGAACATATTCGATCTCAAAACCGTCAATCCTGCACACCCAACAGACGATCCTGAAGGGCCAACTGACGTTATTTTCTTTTGTATAAGGTACCTATTTACAATTAAAAATCATTTCTATCCCGTGTATGTTTGGTTGTTTACCGTAGAGAAATAAATAAAATATGTTTAAAACATTTTGGAAGGTGCTGGAACAACATTTGTGCGCAACCTGTAGCACATGGCGCTTCACAGCAGCTAACTGAACCAACAATTTCCGCCTCCCACGATGAAACGTCAATTTTAACATTATTATATTTTGTATATTATTATATTTCAATATTTATTATTTTAAGGCGGCCAAACATAGTGATTGACAGTGGATTGACAGCAGCAAACGAATGACATAATACATAGAAAGGTCTCTGTATCGGCACTTTGTGTGGAAAACAGTTTTTATAAGAGATGAGCTATTTGTTATATTAATTTATATGATTTGATAAATAGGAAAGGCTAAAACTCCACATATGGTAAAAGAGTTGCTACAATTGATTTATTCTGACTTCAATTTTACTTGTAGGTTTGCTGTTAACAATACTTATCAACCTATTGGAGGAATTTTAACTTATTCGGACATAGATCAAAGTGATATTATAGCCGATTGTATAAAAAGATTGCATAGAGACCTTTATGAAATGGGAGTCCAAGTTTTGTGCAGCGTTTCTCCGCATTATAAAATTTTTAAAAATGTTATCCGCAAATTGAATCCAGTAAGCAAAATTTCTAAATAAAAGTACTGCAAACGCCAAACGTGTTGGCGAGCTATCGTGCAGGTGTAGACTCTCCCAACTAAATTACTATTGGATTACGATAAGCCCCTTGTCGGTCAGTGTCGTACCTGTATCACAAAAATTATTCAGACATTGCCAAACGCCACTGAAATTGGAAGACAACAAATGATACGCCTCTGTACAGAGCATCTATATGTCTTGCAAGAGCTGTAGTGGGAGGTAACATTGAAAATGAGTTTGTGCGCATGGGGGCTGGCTTGCCATCACGTTTGGCGCATGCAGTATTCCACTAGATATGGAAAAATCAATTCCACAATCAATTCTCTTATTCAATTATTATTTTGTGTATTTCAGGAAAAAAATTTCGATGACGAACCGGGCACAATTTATTATACCGCTTACCCCATGAATAACATTATCCACCTCTATGACGCAGAATTGCTTATGTGTAAATTCCACCGTATATTTATGAAAAGAGACATTAAATTTAAAACAAAATGCGGACCAACTCACGAACACCTCGCTGTTTGGCCCGATCTGTTTTATTCGTTAAATGCGTGCAGTGATCTCAGTATCTATCTGAAATTTTTCTATTCGAAAGGCAGCTGTCCAAGACAGATGCATTTATTTTCTCAATCAATTTGGCTGCAGTATCTAGAACTTCAAAATAAAGGTTAGTAAGTAGGAACGCTGAATCTTTACGGCAACAAACCGACACTAATGGCAGTCGCCCTGAGTATAAACAATTATTTCGATAGATTTTATTGTTTTGTATTGATTTAATGATCATTTTCAGTATAAACAGTCAGATATATCTTTTAAATTTTAAAAGATATATCTGACTGTTTATATGTTTTAAAATTTAAAACATCTAAAAGCAATTGAAACGATGTCGAAGAAAGCACCAAATCAAACTCAAACACGATTAAAATAAGTATTAAGAACCACGTGCTGAACAAATAACGCTTGTTTATCGGCGGATTCATCAGGGCGACTGTCAAATGACGTCATTTCGACTTGTCCTATACGTTCAGACGGAACTCAGCCACTGACTGCAGCAGTGGGATTACGAATGATCAACTCGAATCGAGTACGCGCATTTTTGATACATCACACGTATCGAGTCCGTTCACATCGATTTTTGTGATCGCACTGCTGTGCTGACTGCTAGCATATAACGGTTGTTTTCCAATTACAGCATAAAAGCGCATATGCGGTAGAGTGTTCAAGGGTGAATGTTCCAACTACAGCAACGCATCGCATAATTGTTCACTTTAAAAAGTACTGCTTTGAAGCGATGCGCTCCATGGTGTAATAGAGAAGAAGGTGTGCTCCCACCGAAGACGAGTTTTCGTCATGTTCTGCGCACCTTCCAAAACGCCGCCATATTGCCAATCATATGTTTAATGTTTTGAATGACTGCCATAACTATAACCTACACAACCAAACCTTACTTGTTGTAATCGTTCATTTTTGTAATAAATTGTGAATTCTGAACATTGGAACATTACGTGAATGTCTTTATTGTTGAATAAAGATTTTGTCTCTTGTTTTCATTTCAAATTCAGTTATTTGTCAAGCGTTCGATTTCGCGCGTATTTTCTGATTGGCTGATTTTTCAACCTGGCGGCGTTTTGGAAGTTAATTTGATTGGTCGTGCGCGGTAGCACACCTTGTTAGCGGCTATTCGGAGGAAGAAAGGAACAGAATCCGCTGTTGTCAATTTACCTATTTCTACACAATGCAGAGGTATTAGAATTATTAAAAACTGAGATACAGACATCTAACACTAAAACCTCAGAATGAACTTAAAAGCAAAATTAAATCAAATTGCTTACGAAAAAGGAAGTACGGAAGGGTTCGATCCGGGAATGAAAAAAAAAAACAAAAAAACCCAGCACCTAACCCAATATTGAAATAAATATGTAAATATCAGAAATATAAAACTAAAAAAAAAACAAGAAAATCAAAGATCAAAGTGTAACTATGTATAGAAATATCAGTAAATGAGAAATAAAAAACTTAAAAAAAAACAAAAAAACCAAGCACCTAACCCGGTTTCGAACCTACGACCTCTCTGAGTTACAAGCCCAATACCCTACCAACTCCGCTAATCAGTTTTCATTTACTTTCATCGAATAGAAGGTTAAAAGCATGCTTGGACATTGCATTATCCGTAAACATCGGATTCTGTTCCTTTCTTCCTCCGAACCAAATAGCCGCTCCTCACCTTGTTCTCTATTACACCATGATGCGCTCAATGATACCAACTCAGTTGCAGAAAATATTGGAAGGTTTTTTCTTAATGTTGGCGTTAATAAGAATTTTGCTTAGACTCCGTTTCACATAAGAAGAAGCCTCTTGAAGTTTGCCAACTGACTTGCGCAGAAACCAAAATCGGTCTTGTTTATCTGTGTCGTAACGATAGTCAGATTTTATTATTGACACTCAAGGTTGTGTTTGAAGCAATCATCTACTGTCAAATATTAATGATTTTTGAATATTTGTGTTTATTTGTGAGTGTTGTGTGATTAATTTGATCTAAAACCATGCCTCCTAAAAAACTTGTTGGAGTTGAAGGGAAAATTATCCATAGTCAAGGCTGACAGATCCTAATATTGTGTTAACTTAGAAAATGTGAAAACATTGCGCTACTGATTTGAACAGGAGCGGGTAAACATACAGCACGGCTCCACCCACCACGGCATGTGTCCAAGCAGCCTTTAACCTTCTATTCGATGTGACTGAATGTGAGCTGATTAGCGCAGTTGGTAGGGTATTGAGCTTACAACTCAGAGGTCGTAGGTTCGAAACCCGGTTAGGTGCTGTTTTTTTTGTTTTTTTTTTTAGTTTTTTATTTCTTATCTCTTATTTTCTGATATTTCTATACATAGTTACACTTTGATCAACCGGGTTTGGGCCTGGATTTTCTTGTTTTTTTTTACTTTTTTATTTCTTATTTTCTGATATTTCTATACATAGTCACACTTTGATCAACCGGGTTTGGGCCTGGGTTTTCTTGTTTTTTTTTAGTTTTATATTTCTGATATTTACATATTTTTTTCAATATTGTTATGTTATCACTAAATTTGGCAAAGTCTCGAGTCATGCACAGTTGAAAGAGCCGTGTTGTATGTTTACCCGCTCCTATTTGAAGTCGAATGTCAATTCTACAATATGGCGCTGGTTTTGACAACAAACTCGCACCTACGACTGCAACTTCACGTGGCTTTTTCTTATGTGAAAGGGAGTCTACACTATTAATAATAATATTGTTTACGAAGCAACTTCTTTGATGTGTATAAATGCTCGGCTGTTGCCTCCAGAGAGACGAGTCTTAAACCTTTGTTGTTTTGTCTATCTCACATGTCATGTTTACAGCCCAGAGTTACTTTAAAAACCTTTAATTATGTTCGACCAATTGTTATTGTTCAATATACCAATGAATTAATAACATCAGGTTGATGAAGTCTATTCATATTTTTTTCTCACAACACTGAACCTTGTGCACTCTGCCGGTGCACTTGAAAACCAATGCACGCTCTAATTAATTAGGCATTAACACACCACTGCATTGTGCGCTACTGTGTCGCATTATGTGCTGTGATTTGAAAACAACTGACATGTTTTGTGCTTAGTTTCAACCGTTGGGCTCGGCTAAACACGACCATTGTCAATGTTCTTCGCATTTCCCATAGAACTACAATACAACGTCTTGCGCCGTCGCAGTGCCGCATACCACTTGGTTAAAAAACTGCTTAATTCTTTAACGTGATAACAACTCTCCAGCAAGTCGTGATGTTGGTGGAAAAATGATTTGTGTTAACTTTCAGGAGTTTTGTCTCCACACAGCAACGGTGGAGCGATGATAATAAGCGCTATAAATGCATTCATGGGAATTTTCACCAGCGAATTTTTGTTAGGCCATGAGGTTGTTGCTTGCTGGGAGGAAATATTACATACTTTTGGAAGCTTGGTATTCGTTAAACCCGAACTTATCAATATACCGAAAGAAACGTTAAATCAGATGAACAAATTCAAAGAATCACTTGAGTTTATTTGTTTCAAAAAAGAAGATTTAGGTAGCGCAGGCAGCAGGTAGCGTATAAAAAAAAATCAAAATTGAAAAGATTAGGGATGGAAAAGGCGCGCGACAAGTCGTTATATTTGATATATTAGTTTATTATTTGAACGTTTGATTTACACAATGCAAAATTTTTATAAAAGATACAATATCTTCTTTTTTTTTTAATTTGTTGCTTCGGTAAATCACGCGTTTCTATTGTCGACAAAAGACATGTGAATAGAGTCACATGTCTCAGGGCTACGTTCATAAACTTACTCCAGTGAGTAGAGAAGAGTATGATCACGTGATTACAAAAGTATGTTTGTTGGTTACTCGGAGCAACCGTTCAGAGGCCGGAGGTAAATCGAATGTCATTGTGTGTCATTGTGTATATGAATTTAGGGTTATATTTTTCATTCCAAAAATAGAAATTAATTAATCAACCACGGACATTGATTAAACCATGGATGAGTTGAATATTAATAATATTAATATCATAACACAATGTTAGGAACTCATGTTGAATAATGATTAATGATTAATAAATTTCAAAGTATTATGTTACAGCATAGGTAGGCATTAGGTACAACCTACCCTTATTTTTGAGAATAATGGTATCCTTCCAATTGATAGCACAGAGTAGTCCATTATTGATATGCAATGCAATCAACTGTAACCATATATCTATTAATAGATATATGACTGTATCAAAATCAAATAATATCAATTTATCAATAAAAATAACCAGCAGTAATCTGAACAGAGACTGTATATGCCAAACTGTCATAACTGTCAGAGTATATAATACTCCATTAAAAAGCGGAGTATGCAGAGTTTACTCCGGGTAGGTTTCTGAACGTTTATAAAAGCATACTCTATACTGGTAGAGTAAATTTATGAACGCTTCGGAGTAAACTATCCTTACTCCGAGTAAGTTTATGAGCGTAGCCTAGAATGTAGCGTGTCAAAATCTTCTTTTTTATTTAAAAAACACTAGATACAGAAGTTAACAGCTACAATAGCTCGTAGAAGCATAGAAATAAAAATACAAATATAAGGAGTTAATTAATGAAAATTTATGCAGGTTCTTACCATCCAATACTATTTCAGGGAAACTGTCAACAAACGTCTAAACTGGCATAAAAAAGAGAGAGAATCGAATGATGCAGAGCAGGTCAGTGAAACTGTGAATAAAATAAGGAGTCAAGTCAATGGAGATTTACAAGAACATAAATCAGGTAAATACGTGGTGAATTGCAGGACAATTGAAAACTTAGATTTTCTAATTCACAGGAACAACAGAAAAAGTTACTACTGAAAATGGGGTAGACATAATTCCTCCTTTTCATTGTGAGAATAAAAACTGTACTGGATGTGTAGTTACAGTAGATTTAAAAAATAGATTAAAATATCTTGATTCTGAAACAGAAACTGAGAAATTAGCCGAATCCGATAATAGGGACAATAAAAAAATTCTAGTTAAGAGGAATAAAAAGAAAAAAGTTAAGAAAAAGGAACAAAATTCTGAGCCGTTTGGTAATATGGATAAGCTGCTCATCGATTTATTAGATCATCACGATAAAAGTATAACTTTAGACCAACAATGGGAATTTGTGAACAAGTTCAAACAATTGAGATTAACAAAAGAAGTCACTGCAGACCCTAATGGAGAATTTTGTACTTTGCCGTGTATTAATGGAAGAGGTAGTATAAAAATGTTGACTAGTCGATCCATTTTATCGTTTAGCACTGCCTAAATATCAATACATTAACGATTTTATATATTTTAGACGTTTTATGGGAGGAGCCGCTAGATATTGACGCAGAACAAGAGCCGGTGGTCAAAGAAGTTTTGTGTACAGTGAAAGGTTTATCTCAATTGATATCGATGCTCACTGAAAAAAATATAACGCGGATGAAGTCCGATTCGATTTTGACTCAACCTCTGGAAAAAATGGTTACACAAATACAAAGGGAATATAATAAAATGAAATTGGTCTATTATTTTGGGCGATTCTACAAATGCTTGGATCCAGAATTAATTTCATTTACTTTAGACAATAGTAAAAGCTTGTATTTGATTAAAAAAGACTGATTTTATTTTTATAAATATACATTATACATTTTGATTTTTGTTTGAATCATTGATACAAGTCTATTGCTTTCCTTAGAAAAAGAAGAATATTTGAACTTGAACACATGACATTGTGATTGACATTGACAGTAGGTGGCATGACAGATAATCCACTGTTATTATTATTAATTAATAATATTGTTATTTAAAACTAATGTTTTATTAAAAGTAGGAAGTAGTATCTTTATAGGTCTATTGTGAGTGTAGAATGTACTAGAATGGGTTCCCATAATAGAGCTAGAAGAAGGTCTAGATCACCATCATCCAAACATGTTTCAAAAAACCGACGACCATCTAGATCCCGTTCACCTTTATATAAAAATCACTCGGAAGAAAGAATTGATAGAAAACATGGGTTAACCTATCGATCAAGAGAGTCGACTAAAAAATTTAACGAAGATGATTTTATGGAATCTCGTAGACAACAAAGAGAGATTCTTGGTGTTAGAGAATGTGCTAACATTTGGGGAAGATCACCAGAACCAGACGACACAGGCTCTGAAGAAGCTGTTGTAAGTAGTGAAGAATCGAATAACATGAAAAAACACAAAAAAAAACGAAAGAAAGAGAAGGGGAAGGAGAAAAAGTCAAAGAAAGTTAAGAAACACAAAAAAGATAAGAAGAAAAAGAAGAAAAGAGTTAGTAGTAGTGATAGTGAGTCTAATTTTGAAGAATGGGTAGAAAAATCTTCAGCAAACAAAAACGAAAGCATGTCTGATAATGAAGATACAGAGATTGGTCCTTCGCAGAAGGCACATGGTACTCTCACTCACAAAGAAATGGGCAAAGCTTTGCTTCCTGGAGAAGGTGCTGCTATGGCTGCATATGTGGCAGAAGGTAATTTTTTATACTGTGTATTTTATTTTATTTTCAAATAGCTTGACTGAATGCCTCGTATATCTAGCTGGTCAAATTATTTATTATTTTTATGTAATATATCAGGTATACCAGACAACACTACATCTGCTAGAATATATAGACATATTTTTCATATTTCTCTGACTGAATAATCCTATATATTCTTATTTTAAATGTTATATTTGTTTTGAGTTTTCAAATCAATAAGGAATTGAAAGTGCTTCATTCATTCAAAAACAAAGCATTTTTATCAATTTAATTGTAGTATATCTTATATTATAATCATTTTTTAACCATTTTCAGGTAAACGAATACCAAGAAGAGGAGAAATTGGCTTAACATCAGGTGAAATTGAATCATATGAATCTGTGGGTTATGTTATGTCTGGATCTAGACACAGGAGAATGGAAGCTGTACGTATTCGTAAAGAAAATCAAATTTATTCTGCCGATGAAAAACGAGCATTGGCCATGTTCAGTAAGGAAGAACGACAGAAGAGAGAAAATTTGATATTAGGACAATTCAAAGATATGATTAATTATAAATTAATGGAAAAGAATAAATAGTTGATATGAAGAATAATTGAATTAAGTTTATTGATGTTTTGTTTGGAAGAACATTTAATATTTATTGAGGAGATTGTATTTACGTGGTACCAAGTTTATGTATGATGTAAGACTGTAATTTAAATACACAAATAGCTTTTAGATTTATTTTATCAATAAAGAACACTGAAAACAATTTTTACTTCGTTTAACTCATATTGATAGAACATTATGTATGGAAATCTATGTTTAACTGTAATGGGTACAAGAAGTTTAAGCAATTCTGACCAGTTTTGTTTGGTAACTTAATAAACATCTTTCAAGTTGATTAGGGCTGCCAGGTATGTAGTAGAATACCATTGTTTACTGTCCTGAAGTCCTAAATATCACTGTTACGGACAGCGTATTGGGTTTTTATAAAAGAGCCAATTCAAGTTAGGATTTGTATAAGATAATTTTTTGAAATATTTTCAATGGGTAGTGGTGTGGTCACCAAGTGAAGTAGGTATTGGTATGTTGTTTTTTAAATTATTGTTATTCATTATTTATTCAGTTTATAACTGAACTATAATCCGCCCAATAGAAAAATAATTTGTACAAATTGAATAATCTGTCCTCTGGTTTATTACCGTTCTTAGTTGATAACCTAAGTTTGTGCTATCAATGTGATAGAATTACAGGGTATAAAATAAAAATTTACCTTTCTTATGATTTTTTCAAGATGTTAATGAACCAACTGCAAATAATTCTCAGTATAAGAGGAGATTTTGATATTGATTATTGCTTATTTTAGGTAAATTTACATGAAGCCTAATCTATAGTATCTGTAATTTCCATTTTTATTAAAGATTTTTGGACATACATGCACAAATATTTGTATAATTGCTTGAAATTCCCTGTAATTTACCATACAGTTTGTAGTTTAATGGGTCCACTACAGAAACGTAAAGTACTGAACCGGTTTCACAAATTACATTTGTATCTATGTTGGGAATTTTGGAACAGTTGACGATATTCGTCACTAATACTGCTTACCCTCCACTACACTAACATTTTACACTTTTGTTGGTGTAGTCACAGAATACACCGTTAGTTGGTGTATTCTGTAAGCTGTGTTCATTGTGGATTGGTATCATCAGGAGTACTAAAGACCTAAAGACTAGAGTCTCCTTAATAGAAATGGACAGAGAAGCTTAGAAAAATTGGTGTTGATACTAAAAGATTGGGCGGTCAATATGAGAAAGAAAGACGGGACCGAGTTTAAAGAAGCACCGGTGAAGACAATGCGGAACTTGTGCAAGCTTTTACAAGAAAAGTACCTACTATAATGACTATAATATTGTGATTGACCCGTTTAACAATATGGTATTTAAACCAGCCCGAGATGCACGCGATGTAATCAGGGAGAAATTACAAGCAGATCAATGTGAACGTCCTTGTCTGAAGTCAACAAAATAATATTGCTATAGGATGGAAATACTCTCGAAGGTCGTATGCAAAAATTTTACCATAATGCTGCTGTAGAATTATGTGGCGAGGAGGAGAGGCAGTTGCTTGTCTGGTGGATTTTTTTCAAATCGAGAAACATAAAGATAACTTTCCAACTGCATTGCAGCCTATAGGCAGCCATGATCGCTTTTGCCTTGACGTGCAAGTGGCGGAACATTAAAGTATGCCTTCCTGTTACGGTCGGGCCGATAGACACAAACGAGCAAGCCTCTGAAGTTCTAAAACCCCAGGGCCAGTTCAGCTTTGCTTCTGTTTGAATAGATGCTGGGTCAGCACACAATTCTCCGGCACAGACCACCGTCTCCTCAACTCAACAAAAATTTTAATTCCTCCAATGGCTGATGAAGAGGCTCCAGCTATAGCCTTGTATTTGTATTGTATTTATTTATTTGGGGTGACGTTCACTGAAACCTGAAAGATCTATTGTGCCCCCTTACTTCTACTTAGTTTATGGGGAGAGTCTCAGAAACTAGTAGCTCCTTTAGTCCTATTTCCCGGAGGCATTTTAGGGTATCTGCAGGCTTCAACTAGGGTAAATGTTTCTCTTTTACTTATCCAGTTATCTCCCAGGTACGTGCTGTGCTTTAGGATTCTGAAGTGCTGTGCAGTTGGAAAGTACCTATCTGGATGGAGCTAGCCTATATCGTCTCGTTCCTCAAGAATGGAGAATGAAATAAGGTTTTTTGTTTGGAATCTATAGACAGGAAAAATTAAAAAAAAAACAAAATATCCTTAAAATGCTATTTTATTAATAGATCTATAAATGTAAAAATGTTTTTCTAAATCCTACAATTATAGTGTGTCGTAGACGATTATATTAAAAATACAGATTGTCATATTATATTCGGTATACGTGATGGTATTTAACAAAAATAAACAAAGCACACACAAAAATAATAAAAAAATACTTGCATTAATTATAACTATGAGAATTATAGAGTTCGCTGCAAAATTCGTTACAACATGAACAAATCATTCAGACATGATATTTTCTTATAAAACAAATTGATTCAAATATTTTCTATTTTGGATGTAATCCCATTTGGTATGTTTAATAACTTTGGAAATGACTAGTTTAACCATGAATTGTTTGAGCAATATTAAACTCGTTGAATATCACTGTACGAACGTTCTGAAACAAAAAATATTATTATTAAAAAAAGCCAATATACAGTGATGTGTAGAAATTGGTTCTACTTTGCATTCACAAATAGGTACTATAGTGGAATTTGCATTCAAATGGCAGGTACTTCTAAACGGGCAATATTTTTTAGTGCAAGAGACAGACTGGGTGATATATTGACAATATTTTCAGTGTGTCCCGGTCATATAGCCACACGCTATACACGTATGTTTTGTGTTGCCTATGCATTTAATTGGTTGCAGCAAGAGATGCCGGACGATCGCTTGGCCAGCGAAAATACTCTGCAATTTTACTTTGCTTTGGTGTTCGTTTGTCGTTGTTATTATGAAGATTTTGGAGGTTATAGTAGCTGGTGTATTCTTTAGTTATAGTATATAAAATGACTAATAATTGGTCGAATGAAAAGATTATCAAGTTTATTAATAAAATACATTTACATCCTGAGTTATATAGAATGTAGAAACCGGAATTTATAAAGACAGAGATGCTAAAAAAGATGGATGGGCAGTTATTATCGCCGAAGAATTTGGTATATCAAGTGATGAGGCCTACAAAAAATTCAGAAACTTGATAACTTATTCAAAGAATGAGATAAAAAGAAGAAAGCCGGTAGTGCTGGCGGTAAACTAGTGAAACAATATTGCCGAGATATATATGGCAGAGCCATAATGCTACAATTCAAATATTGTCATGCTGGCCGGGCTATAGTTGCCAATATTGCAGCCATATATTGCACTAGAAATATTGCCCGTTTAGAAGGTGCTTTAGAGAAATAAGCAATGCATTTCTATCTGCGAGAATAACTAGCAATGTTGCCAAAGTCGTAGGTTATGGTTCGGCTCATGAGTAATAGTAAATACAGAACATTTCAGTGAAAACTATCCACGTCAATAAAAAGGGGATGCCTTTTTGCTTCGGGTTAGCATAAATAATGAAGGAATATTAGCGAGTACCGTGGCGAGAAAATAAAATGTAGGTAATATGTACCCGATTTTGCGGTCAAACTCTGTCAATTATCCATTATTTCGTTTAGTGCTTCTCATCTAATATCCATGAACCATGAACTGAACGCTCAGCATCCAGAAGTTTAACCAGCGTTGATTCTAAATGAAGCTTTTGAATGTATATATTTGACATTGATCTTTAACGGCGCGAGAGAGTCAACCGCGTTTAATCTTTTCTAAATAAGAACCGTTAATGTTGATTCAACTGGTGTTTTTCTTGTTTTGAGAGAGAATTTAAATGAAATAAATAATGTATCTATAATATCTTACCTCTGAATTTGAAATATTTGGTATCAGAGTTATTTCCATTGTCGTTTCTTCTCGGTACCATTCCAGTTTCTCTGGAAGATCTGAAAGATCCAAGAGCTCTAAGTGATGGTGGTTGAACACAAAAAACGTCATCGTTAAGTCGGTATGATGTTACCGATGGGGTTCCTAGAGTACTATCGTCATAAGTACTAATATCGATGTCAGTCAATACTGAAAAATGAAAAAAATAAATTATAGAAGGTTTATACAAATATATTCAAAAGAAATGTTGGGCCGCAGTAATATATTTTAACACCGCTGATCTATGCTCCATTAATTGTTATCGAACAACAGCCCCGCAAAGTAAGACCTAGAGAAAATGCCAGAGGCCCTCGGCTTAGTAAGACGTCGCCCTCAGGGCATAAACATCTATTTATACCCTAGGTACATAAATAACTATTATATCCATCGAATAAACTGTATACCTATAGACGCCCAGGTAAAAGATGTTCGTCAACTTTTCATTCAAAAAATATTGTTGTTTATATTTCAAAGTAAAATTAAATTTGTACATCATGAACATTCTTACAAAACTAGGGGATATAAAGGGATCGTTTTCCCACGCAGTGAGAAAACTATTGGACAAGGAAATGCTGATTATTTAGCACCAAGAATTTACGTACTGATGTCTGATGATATAAAAAGTTCAAAAAGTGACAATTTATTTAAAAAGCGAATTAAAAAATGGATTATGGAAATGGACAGACCATTCTTTAGCAATATGGTGAATCAAACTCTATCGTAATCAAAAGCATCCATTTCAGAAATATTTGGGTGTCTAACAGTTAATATGGTACCCCTAATAGTTCAATATAGAGCTTGACAATTTACTGGATTTGTCTTATTACCGAATTTGATAATTTACTGGACTTGTCTTATTACCGGATTTGATAATTCACTGGACTTGACAATTTACTGGATTTGACAAAAAACTGATTTGTTAATATTTTCTGGTCACAATACAAGTGGTAATAAAAAACTACTCCAGTGACCCAAACTGTTCATTCAATGTAGGCTAAATAATTTTTTTTCTGTATCAATGTATTTATTTTTTATTGAATACATTATTATTATTATTATTATAGGTATGGGACATTGTGATAATGTCTAGGATTTGCTGAAGTATCCAAAAAATAAATAAAATACAAGAGGCTGTATTTAAAATAAGAAAGTTGGTATTGGCCACTGTCACATGGACACATACGCATTTAAAAATACAAATAGACATGTCCAAGCGTTTTTCCCAACACACTCTAATATTTATTCAATTTGGCTGTTCCACACTGTATGTACTTATACGAATGTAATCATAATTTGATTATAAATGAAAGTTTTGAAGTCACCTACATAAAAAACATGTTAATATGATTTCAATTGGCAGATAGTCCGATGTAAACATAATATTTCACTACTGTTACTGGTGTGCTACATACATATTTGTTACACAAAATTCACTTACTCAACAAACTGAAGCAGAAAATCAACTTTCTCACGAAAAACATATTCATTTCACTTACATGCATAAAATAAATGACAATCTTTAAGAACAATTGAATTGAAGTTCATTAAAGTATAAATACCGAAATTTGCAATTTAAAATATCATTTCCTAAAAAACTATCAAGCCATGAAAGAAATAAAAATCTTTGTGCTATTTGGATCAAGGATGACTCACGTTTAGGCACATTTCGTCCCATGTGGGAGAAAAAAGATATGACTAAGAGAGAAATGGAAAGATATCTGTAGTTCTGTTTTGATAAGTTTGGAGGGTAAAGCAATCCCAAGGCCTTATCAGGCCCTTTTGTGCATCCGCCTGAAAGTTCCTATCAGTACGTCAACCATCGTATGTTTTTAAGATAATTGATAATTGAGCTACTGCTAAAACTAGTACATTGGATGATCAAGAAGGTTCGAACAGTTTATGAGCTGCTGCCAATGCATCAGCCATGTAGGTGTCATTCAGTTCAATTTGAACAACGTTGGTATATTTCGCAATAAACTTGTCTTGTTTTTTGAGATGTGGATAGTATCTTTCACTGGTATTTCTTTTATTCTGTTTATACTTATCTTGTAGGGTTTATTGAAAACAAATCGTGGAGTAATGGAGTCTTTCTTCGCCTGTAGCATTGGGATCGAAGTGATAGATTCCCACCATTGTTGAAGTCTTGTTACTCCACACCCTATGTCTATGACAAGAATATGGAAGCGATACACAGCTACCTCTTTGATATAACTATCAAGAGAAGTAAAATTAAGAATTACCTCCATAGCTCTATCTAATAGCTGTGGTTAGTTGTACTTTTGGACCCCTAATCACGCCTCCGTTAGCATAGGTCTTATGATGACCGGATAGATCCAGGTGACGATCTTAGAGGATAGTCCACAAGTCTGCCTCACGGACCACGGGCATTGTTCATAAGATATTATATATGTGCCCAGTTAACTCTATTATCAATTGTTGTGTAGGAGTTCTGATGGTTTAAGATCCATCAGCTCAAATGGAGGCTAACACAAGGAAACCTCCAAACTAAGAGTCTACTGATGAGTAAGTTAGAAAAGGAACTCTCGTCCAGGCTGCTGAAGCTGGGTAAGAGAAATTTGACTGGACACTGTACCCTGAGGAAGCATTTGCACAGGATGGGAATCACAAAGGATTACGTAAGAGGGGAAGTCGGAAGCTGGCTAGTTAAGGAACACCAACTCAAATGGAGACTGACACAAGGACACCTCCATACTAAGAGTCTACTGAATAAGTTACACAAGGAACTCTCGTTCAGGCTGCTGAAACTAGATAAGAGAAATTTGAAGACAGTTAACGACCTGGTGACTGGACACTACCCTGAGGAAGCATTTGCACATGATGGGCGAAGTTAGTGAACTTATGTGCAGAAAATGGGAACTCCACGATGAAACACCTATTCACGTACACTGCTTCTGTGAGAACTTACAAGGACTCAGACAGAAGCGGAAATAACACAACCATCACAACTACTGAAGATCCCTCCAGATAAATTAGTGGCCTATATAGAAGACACGAAGCTTCTGGAATGGAAGTAGGTAGATAACATGGGTGATGGAACAAAGATTCAGTTCAAACGTATGAATGAATGAGATCCATCAGCTTCCTGCTTTCCTAGGGTTTACATAGAGGGAGAAAACCTGCACAATATGCTTTCAAATATTTCTGTTTGCAGAATGACTAAGTCGTCCACATATGCAATGGTGTAGGAGTTGTACCGGGCTCAAATATCGATGCCCACAGACATAATATGAGTTTTCCTAGGTATCAATTTTACTGAATCTGTTTGAAAAAGACTAAAAATTCAAATATAAATCATTCAAATTGTACTTGGAGAATATTGGAACATTATAAATTAGCAAAACACAATTTATTTTCAAAGAGAGGTAGATCGTTAATCCTCAAACTAGTTGTTTGTGGGTGATTAAAATTGAATTTTGGTTTATCAAAATGGTAGTTCTAAGTTAAAATTGAATTTTGGTTACCCTTTACGAAATTTTATTAAAATGGTAGTTCCTGCATTTCATCATAATCAATATTTTTCTTCTTTATTTGGGATTTTTTTTGTACGGTTAGTGTAAGTTTAATGAGATTAATAAAATCTTGTCGGTGAACTATGTAGGTATGTAATGTAGAAAGCGGTATCAGCCAGTATTTTGTTACTTTGAGAAATTCATCTGACCGTCGCATTTTACCAAGGTAAACTAGTGAATATTGCAAAATAATATTTTTAAAAACGTCTGTAACTGTTGCAATGCAAAACCATCCCGGCATGAACAGTTTCTGCATGAAACATTCGCACTTCTAATTATAAAAATTAGAAATTTTAAGGGTTTTGAATTTCCGGGGAAATAATAAGGATATTTTCAAATTCCAATGTTCGTGCGACATTCATTCGATTAGCTACAACGATTCGGGCCTTAGTTTCCTCGTAATAATTCAGCACGTTTGTCGCTTCGCTCTTGATACGTGACGGAATGAAAAAAAATAAACTATTGGTATTTTTTGATAATTTTGAATATTTAACTATACCAATTTATTGTAACTGCCAAAAATGTATATTATGTCATTGTTTTTCGAAGCAATAGCTAAAATCTATAACGAAATCATATTACTCCAAAAAAAATTACGATAAATACATAAAGTTATAAAACTAAATCATACTACCTACTCTAAGATAATGATAAAAACTTCATCTTGCAAAATGAATTAAAAAAATATCGAAATTAGTATTTAAAGAATATTTTTCCAAAAACTTCTCCCTGTCTTGGTGAAGCAATGCCATAATTAGTTAAAAAGCTGTATTTGATGTAATTGCACAAACATTTTTCAAAGCGGTAGTACTGTTCACATAACCATAAATAGGTACTAGATTAGCAATACCACTTTCAAAAAATCCAAAGGAGACAAATCTGGTGATCTAATAAACGGCTTGAGAAAGTATTATTTAAATCCTCGGTGATAGAACGATAATTTCAAGCTAATCGACAAATTTCGGGGTATAGTCCAGTCGGGTTAGCACAAAAACAGTCAAAACATGGTTGTAAGAGCAGTAGCGAATATTTTTAATGGAACTCCTTAAAAATGACATGGTTAATGATAATCCGTTGCCTCCACCGGTTTTTAGACTGTCCTAATTGCACAATAACAGTTTATAGCCAGAACAATAAAAAATGGGCCTGTTTTTCGACATGTTTTCGAATTTTACTTTATAGTGAATATGTATGGAGACAAAGTTGTAGAGCGTGAAATTTGCTGTAAAATTCCGTGTATCGAAATGTGAAAATTTTAATCCCTGCAGCCACAGGGGATGAATAAGTAGAAAAAAATTGAAAAAACAGCTGTTTTTCGGACGCAAAATATTAATGCAATTTATAATGCAATGTGAATCATTATTTTTTCTTATAAAAAGTTATTTATTCACGAACTGAATGCAACAAACGCGGTTTCGATATCTTATATTTAGTTGCTGAGTAATCTAATTTTTAATAAACATTAGGTAAAAGAAATAAACATTCTTAGAATAAAGAGATATGCCGCAAAAAATTGTGTAAACCTACAATAATGTTTTTACACATACTAGAAGGTTACAGCTATCATATTCAATGATTTAATCAACAATTTTTTCGGTTTAACTGACTCAGACGTTAGTTTAAAAAATTTCAATGATTACCTTAGTAACAATAAAGATATCTGTACGTTTTTTTATTTTAATTGAAATCTGCAAGTACCCACTTAAAGGACTTGGAAAACACAACTTTTGGCGTTTTGAACGTTTAATTCGAACCATTTAATCCCGAGTTATTGAACCCCAAACTTGATCAACGATTCTAGGCATACGAACAACAATAGGTTTGTTTCCGTAGCAAGTAGCAAGTTCCTAACTGCTATGGACATATTGAGTCTGCGCAGTATCAGAGTTCAGGCTCTGCTGGCACGCTTATTTGATACTGCGCAGACTCAATATGTCCATAACAGTAAGTTAGGAGCTTGCTACGGGAACAAACCTAATCTAACGAATAAAAATACTGCCAGTGTAAAAAATGATGTGGTAAAAGATGTGGATGTGTGAAACATGGTTTGAAATGGTACGATTATATTATTAATTATCAGGATTAACATTTAATTTAACATACAGGCCCGTGTGGTGATTATAAGCTGAATATTTTTGAAAATTGAAAAATGCGAAACCACCGGGGTTCGAACCCGGGACCCCTCAGTTACAAAAAAATGTGTGTAGAGTAATTTTGTTTTTACCAGTATTGTGTCAAAAAGGGACTCTAAACACGTATTGCATACAATATTTTTTCTACTACAAAAACTAGTACGTGAAGTGAGTTAAATTTTTTCATATAAAAAGAAACTATAATGGATAATGGAATATTTTTCAATTCATATTTTTGGGGTAATAGATAATAAGGAGGATTTTTTACGTATAATTTGGTTTTTTTAACGCACCAGTGTGTTCAGATTTATGTAATCCATAGTGGAAAAATAATAATTATAATATATCTAAAAGTATTTTAGTATGTAAATGCCATAATCTAATTTTTAACAATTTTATTCAATTGTATATTAATAGCTCCCTTGGTGTTCCTCGAATGTATCGCTTAAATTACTTAGAAAGTTTCAGCACGAGGCTGTTTAAAAAGTGATTTACCACTTTCTTTTTGTTAACCGAGCCGTGAAGATCGGACGAAAAAAGTTTACGCAACAAATCCTACAAAATATTACAATTATTGCTATTTTTCTAATTGTTGAAAATATGGATTAACCACAATTGTTGTAGAAATACGAGTTTCTTTACCTAAATGAGAAAAATTGAATGCGTAACTGGGGACCACAAAAAAAATTAAAATTCTGTTGTATCATAAAATTTCTTGATGGTGAAGCATAAAAAATACAAAACAGAATTAGATACGTTACCAGAATTTTTAATAATAATACTCATAAATATCAAAAATTAAAAAAACTCACGTGATAGGCGGTTATCTAGAGATGGCGGTATCCAATCGTCTTCAGGCTGTGGCCTTAGCCTTCTTCGTACAGTTTCCTGTCTCGAATTTATACTTTCTGTTACTAATCGTCCTAAATCTGAAACAAAACCACATAATTATTAACAAATGAACAATGATGAAATTACGTAGTTAAACTAACAATACATTTTTATTTCTAAATGCACAAATCAGGCTTATACAGAACGGAGCAGAATGCTAATGGACACTGAAAGTCACAATATTTTGGGAATGACCTCTGACTTAATGCCTCCAACAGTAAACTACGACCTGCCTTATACCGTCCTAATTCCAAATAGAGATGAATGGGTCCTCCGTAAGGATGAGCTATTAAGAGCAGCCAGCTGTTGGTACATAGACGGCTCAAAAACACCCTCAGGCATTGGTGCAGGTGTATACGGGCGCAGACCTAGGACAGAAATTTCAACCTCTCTGGGATCCTATATAACCGTATTTCAGGCGGACATTTACGCCATTGTTTCACGTGTGGAGAGATTGGAGCAAGCCAATCTCATACATAGAACAATAAAAAATTTCTCGGAGAGCCAAGCGGCTTTGAAAGCACTCAGCTCTCACCGTGTACCGTCGAAATTGGTTTAAGACTGCTAAAAAAGACTCTCCTCAATAGGAGAACTCAATAAAGTATTGATGGTCTGGATCCCTGGTCATTCTGGGATGGCAGGAAACGAGAAGGTAGACTCTTTTGCAAGGGAGGGTGCCGCACGTGTTTCAATCGGACCAGAACCTACAATTGGCATCGCAATAAGTTTTGCCAAACAAAAAAACTAAATACCTGGACAGCAAGAAGATCTTTAGACTCCTGGCATAATTCACCAGGATTGGTTCATTCAAAGGCTTTTATACATCCTTCGAAGAATGTCTCCAAACAAATGTTATACTATAGCAGGCATGTCCTACGTTGTCTAACAGGCCTTTTAACAGGAGCCACTGTCATCTGAATCATCATATGCAAAAACTTGGACTGTCGGAAGATCCGATTTGCCGTCTTTGTCTGGAAGATGATGAAACAGAAGAGCATATTATTTGTGCCTGCCCCGCCGCGGCTCGAATCAGGTATCTGATGTTTGGCAGGGTCTATCTTTCGCCCTCGGACCTGAAATATCAATCACCAAATAAACTAATCGGCTTTATTAAGAAGTTGAATTTGTTTGGTGAGATCTGAATAGGTGTGAGCCACAATAGACTCTTGCCAGTCGCAGTGGAGTGCCTTATAGACCCACTCACCAGAAACCTAACCTTCAAAACATTCAAAATAAAATCAGCAAGACGTAATAAATATTAGGGCTAGATTGAGGGGTTTTTGTACTCTTGAACACAAAAATCTATTGATATCCCACTACCTATAAACCCTATTCCTACTCTGTTTTCCATCCATCAATATAAGTTAAGAGTCCATCCCGTAGTTAGTGTGATTTCGTTTGGCATTATCTTACGCTCGTTGATAATAACGTCGAACTTGAGTTTTAAATCCTGTTTCGCAGATACAATGTTCGTGAGCATTTCCATGGGTTGGGTTGCTTCAACTTACACTGAAAGTTATAGTTTGTCAAACCCATTGTGCGATGCGATGTCGGTAAGGGGTGAGGTGAGGCTTTAACAGAAAATTAACAAAGTGTAAATATAGGTTCATGTTTATAATTCAATAATCTAAGGCAACTAAAATTCATTCCTCGAGCATAAATCTTAAGATGAATATTTCCATTAAATTTAAATCCCTGCACAGCACGGCACTGTTATTGGAATCTGTAACCTTTCGAGTGTGTATTGCTATCCTTGTTTTGGAATGAGAGAATCGATTTAGATGTTGGTTGTAAGCGAAGTGTGCTGTTAGTATAGCGGGTAATTCATCTAGTCTGCCTAATGATCCTACTTTTTGACAGATTCGGCGAGTGTAGGTAGAAAATATCCGACATCCGGAATTTTCAAAAACTAACTTGTTCTTTTTACCCTATTTTATGTAACGTTTATTAGAAATTTAAATTTTATCACCCAGCTTTCAAGTAGGTATACAGACTATAGAAAAAAGTTCCGAAAGTCACACGAGTAAATACTACGTTTTTTGTACCACTGAAAAAATGTACGCTCGTTTTAAATTCGCTTACCAAGTTTTTGACGAGAAGCTATCCATTCATCCAGATTCGGTATGTTATTGTTATCTCTTGATTTATTATTGTCGTTATGCGAATATCTCAGTGCTTGTCTTCTCTCTTTGCTGATAAGCATACATTCTTCTAAAATTTCAAACCAGTCTTCTAATCCTTCAGCAGATCTCAAATAAATTTTACCATCTCTACCGAGAAGTAGAGCAACTGAAAGTAACAGAAATTATTTTTAATTGGATAAAGAAAATTAACTTGGAAGGATCTTTATCATCCCAGACCATAGAGAAATGATAAGAAAGGTTTTAAAACAGAAAGGACTGAAAAACCATTGTTGAAATGCAATATCATTTAATTGCAAATATGGAACAACGCTATCCTGAAAGTTGAAAATTTAAAACTCCCTCTTCTTTATTTATAGTTCATACCTGTAGCAACAGTAGGCGCTGGTGGTAACTTCATGCCACAGAACACTACATGCTTAACAGTTCTCTATAATCGACAATTTGAGTCTTTTTTGGCAGTCTAAAACCAATTTCGACGTTACACGGTGAGAGCTAAGTGCTTTCATAGCCGCTTGTCTGTCCAAACAACTTGTTATACATTTGGTTGAGATGCTGAACAATTATATTTCTCCACTGTTTAGGTGTCTGCATTACCAAAGAGGTTATATTACAAAGCAAAAACTCAAACAATTTCAAGTCTCAGAGCTGACATAGAACACCTGAAAGGAATTAGTAGGCCCAGGCGTGATTGCTCAGAATTAAAAAATATGAAAGTCTATCTCATACATACCAACACCCTCCTTTAGGGAAGTATATTCCGATTGCAGTCGAGAATAGAGTTTTGTATTTTTATAGGAATAGGAAACAATTCATATAGGAATCTGTATATGTGGTGAAGGGAGGGTGAGTGTAGGCTCACAGCACTTAGACCACATGTGTGACATGTGACCCATTGTACATCCTTCCAAGGAGTTGTCCTTCTAGGTCATCGTCCATCCTGTCCTTCTCAGGAAGGTGGACAGGACAGGTCACTAGAAAAACTCTCTTATTGGCGATAACTCCGGACACTCGCATAAGACATGCCTGACAGTTTCATTTTTCTGCATAGAGGTGTGTCCACCTTCCCCATAGTATGGAGGTGTTTCCTTAGTTAACAGTGGCCAGTCAGAAATCCTACTGTTAAACGTAGGTTTTTCTTTGGCGCCAGCTAGCTAGTTCCGCAATTGTCGAAGTCCTTAGGCCGCAATGCGATTACCTTTACTACTGTCGTGCCCTTTAAGCCATCTCAGGATAATATTGTTATCTGCCGAGGCGTTAGCTAAATCTTGGTGACACTCTAGTACTAGCCCCGATATAACACGTTGTCTGTTCAAGGCTGATAGGGATTGTCTACTATTAGTGCAGATTGTTAGGTTTTTGCTAGAAATTCCTTTTCTGGTTAGTTCTTTTGCGGCAATTGAGATACCAGCCAGTTTTGTTTGAACCAAGCTGGTATTGTTTCCCATTCCCCACTTAATCCTTAGGCTTAGTACTCTGGAATAAACTCCACATCCTTAGCCTTCTTTTCATTTTTGACCCATCTGTATATATCATATAGGAATATTTTCCCATAAAATGGAGAACCAAGGTACAGAAGGAGTAGGAATTAAGTGAAATTAAAGGAAGTTTTAGTCTGGCGACTCACCTGTACTGTAATTCTTTTTGTTTTCCCATTCAATTTTGACGATATCGATTAATTTTACTTTAAATAAAAATTGCCCCATCTCGGAAATACGATCCGATCCCGAAGCCCTGCGAAAAACGTGCAAATAGTCTCTGGTTAAAATAAAATATCGTTCCTTCCATCTGCTGAATAATTTATCGCGCTGTTGCCACATCAGGCCCCTTTTTATCACATGTGCCGACTCCTTTCCGAAGCTGGGAAGAAGTGACTGAAACAAATAAAAATAAATTGGAACATTATTTGGAGTTTATAAATTTCTAATCACATCTACATCAATTATAAGTCAAGTATTCGTTACATAAAGAATATAGGTAAGCCAAGGTTTCAAGAAGCTTTTTGGAGGAAAGGGGAAAATTCGGAAGCGTATTTATCTTCCTAGCAACAAAAACGCGGATAACAACAGGTAACCATAAAAAACGGGTAAGTCAAATTCAATTAGAAAAAATTCATTATTCAAAACGAACATTAGCTTCAAATTCGCTCTCAACCAAACATAAGCAGTGCGCTCATAATCTTTGGGTTAGGTGAGGAGCGAAAACTGACGTACGTGTCAGTCAGACGATGGGGTTAACGCCTAGAGAGAAATCAGCTAGAACGATTAGGGCACCTTCTACCGATTTGTGGATCGACACTGTCAAAATTTGATTTTTACGATAAAATTTGTCGTTTATTTTAGGTTTATTGCAGGAAAATATAGATCCAGGAATGTTTTTACCTTTAACATTATTACCAGTGGAAAAGGAGAATCTTCTGTTGATGGAAACTGGTAGCTAGGTTAGGTTATGCTCTATGTGAGTGGGGCCTTCTCGCCACCTCCACTGCGACCTTCGTTAGCTCTATTGTGACTCACCCCTAGGGATTACAATTCATCTTCCGACGAAGTCCATGGTTGTATTTGGTGATAATTTTTTGAAGTAGGTACCCTGCCCAAGGCTGGGCATGAGCATAGCATGTGCTCCGCAGCTTCGTCCTCCAAATTACAGAACCTACAGTCCGAGGTCTGAACCAGACTCATCTTCTTTAGGTGGTAATTTATTCGACAATGTCCTGTAAGCAGTACCGACAGAATGCGTAGGTTTTTTCTACTCCATTCAAGGATCTGCTTATTTTTTGTACTCGAAGGGTAGTATATGAACGCCTTCGAGTGAAAACCCCAGTACGTGTAGGTTTTCCTCTCCGCCCAGGTAGATCTAGCAGTGCTTTCCGCAATGCCAAAAATGGTTCAGGTCCGATAAATAAAGTTTCTGATCCCTTTTTTGCCAGAGTGTTTGCCAGAGTCAAAATGACTCTGTTTTCCTTGCCTAGTATTTCAAGAGATTGTAGACAGTTGTTATATACCATCTTAGATTCTATCCTGTTCGAGCCCAGTGCTTTAATAAGAACTGGTAGCTAGCCTTAACCAACAGAATACCGATTACCGGGGCCTTAACCTCTATAAACAAGAACAGGTGTACGAATCAGGATAATAGTTCATAAGCACAATAATTACAAACGTTGTTTGAAAATAAGTTTTACTGATGGAAATGTCAACAATCTGCATCTTCTGTTTTATTTGTGGAAAATCGAATTTACATTCATGTGCTACTTAATTTTTATAAGAAATATTTAATGTTTGTCTTAAATTTGTCCAGTAGTGCAATACATTGTATATACACTACGATTGACAATAATAATTGTCTTCACCATCTTGGTATATAATATATTATTATGAAATTATTCTCTAGAGGCGTACGCTATAAATAAAATCTTAATTAACTGTCTCTCTTCAGTTATGCAGCAAGAAAACAGGTTAAAAGAAGAACAGTAAGTTCTTTTCAATAAAAATTGGAAAATAAATTGTACAATACTATCTTTCACTGTAAAAAGTTATTCACTATTAAAGTGGATCAAATTGTCATTGATACTCGATAAAATAAAATAAATCAAGTTCTTGAAAGGAATTTTATGCAGAATGAAATATCTCTGACGAGAAACTGTATCTACATCGTTTTAAACATCCAGATGTGCGGCATTATTTCAAATCATTATACAAAAAAAACTGTTGATATAAAAAGTCAAGAAAGCCACAATTTCCTTCCGGAACTCTAGATAAAATTGTTAAATTGCTTTCGATAAACTTTTTGAAGTCAATTAATAGCCGTTTATTCACATTTGTTTATACTAATTAGATATGATAAATTTATTTAAAAAAGAAGCTATTTATATTATTACAATGACATTTAGATAGTTTTTGTTAACAATGTTGTTATTGTTGTAAGTAATTTCCCTGTGAACTTAATTAAACATTTTAAACGACACAATAATATGACACAACACTACAGAGAAAAAGACAAGGTGGTGAAGACTATTATTATTGACCAAGATTGGTGCGAGGCAAGTTGTAATGCAGATAGGTCATTAGTTTAAATGTGAAGTTGTCGGTAGATTTCCTTTGCTGTTCCATGCTTCAGTTTCTTCTTCTTTCTCCTCCACTGGGATGCTTGAGCTTGTTCAGGACAAAAATGTTGAGATCTGACATCTATCACTCTGTTCACCTTGCTCAATTTGAAAAACCATTTTATTGATAAAAGGTCACCCTAACCTAAACTTTTTCTTTTCTTTTTCAATTTGGGTACCCTACTACCTGCTCTTATGATTATTTTGTTCCGTGTCAAAATATGTGACTAACTTCAACTTATTCTAGTGACGTCAAACTCTAAAAGGCGGGTTTTAAGAAATTTTTAAAATAGAATTTTCCAAATGGGGATAAAAACAAAACAACACTATCAAATTTGATTAAATACGGTGCGACGTAATATTTGTTGCCTTACAATTAACGCTCTGCTAATCATTAACAAGAATCTATTTTTGGTTGAACACTCTGTTGCAAATATAATTTGTTTGGCTTTAGTTTTATTTGTTCTTGAAATGTAGTGGAACAAAATGTGAGAACACTGTAATTTCCTTAAATTCTACAAAAATTATGCAACACAAATTCTTGATTAATCTAAAAAATATATATCTATTATCTTGACTGTTACATTAGTTTGTTGGTATTATGTAATCTTTTGTGTCCGAAGGAAGTATAGTCTACATCTTGACACGTAACAAATCTACTTTATTTATGTTGAAAGTTATATATACGAGGAAGGTCCAATTAAACATCCACTTCTAATTATTGTTTGATATGATGAAATTTTACATGTACAGGTAAAATACATCATTTGGCTTGAGTACGTACCATTTTGCCTATGTAAACTACGTCTCGTTAAACAATAATAAAATTAAATATTTAAGTTAAGAAAAACTTTGCAAAGCAACAAATACTATTAAATTAAAAACGTCAATTTTTTTGACAACTAACCAGAGGCGGACTGAAATATCTTCAATATTTAAATGTGAAATAATAATTTTGGTATTTATTTAATTTATCCGTCAAAATTAGTTTAAACCCATACAAAATTAATATGGCTATGTAGCCAATGTCAATGCATTTCAAACGAGATATCACTTGCCATAAGGTCCTATTTAAAGTTATTGGCCAGAGTGGCACTGTGACGTCATCTATTACTATTACGTCACCTGTTACCATTCGTAGAGAAGTTTACAACACTTTATTTTCACCCTCCAAATTTTATTAATGTAAGTGTAGCCGTTAAAAAGTTACGAGGGGCTTTTGAATAGCACTGTATAAATATTTATACAAATCTTTTTTACGTCTTTAAACGTCAGTTTTAGATTTATCGTTTATAGAAGAAGCACTTTCACTGCCTAAGTGGTAAAAATTATGTTTAATGCCTACGCATTGAAAAAGATCATTTTTTCTTATTGTTTTTTTTCCTGCTCCGATTTTCAACCAAACAATTTAGAACCCAAACTTAACCAACGGCAATGATAATGTAAGCATGCCCATTGAATCAAACAATGACTTCCACGTCACAATACATAGACTAACTTCACTGAGCATACTATTTTTCTCGATATTGACCATTATATTTCGGTAAATATTATTATTTAAGGTCTTATTTATAATAGGTATCAATTGAAAAATACGATTTAATTATTACCTATAACATACGATCGGAAATTTTTTTCGATTTAAACACGCTGAGGCGTGCTTTAAATAGGTAAAATGGTTCACCAATAAAAAAAATAATTTTAAACATTGTAAAATAAGTGTTAAAAATATTCAACGATTCACTACAGTATTATATTCTCTGTGGTGCAATAAAATGCAGATGCAACCTTTCATTATTTTAATTTCTCAATTATTGCTGGGTGTTAGTGTACTTATAAAATATAATTAAAAGCAGTAAGCGTACAGCTGTTCTTTCGTTAGTTAACCTTTGCGATCTCATGAATCCTAGACCTCTTTTTCTTTCAAAAGAAGCACACAAATAATATCATGTAACTTTGCCATAAAATTGATAACTAATCCTTGGTATTGATGTTGGTTATGTAATATATTTACCGAAATATTTCATTGGCGAAGGAAGCTATTTCGGGTATAGAACAGACATGATCTATTTTTCTAAGTCCAAGAAATTTATGTCTTTATTAAATGAAAATGGGGGCTGATGATTTTTTCATTTTGTGTTTTCTTAATTATACTTATAATATGATAGTCTCCATGCTTACATTTAAGAGTTTTTGGCAGGACATAGCACATAGCTGTCAAAATAAATGTCATTATATTAGATGTTTATTTAATTTTATTCGTCAATTTCAAAGTGGCTACCTATGCGCGTGACCCAGCAATTCCTATAGTCCTATTTCTATAGTCTGGCCGTAGTATTAGTCATTTCCGCATAACTTTTTTGAAAGGAAATGTCACCTAACCGTCAAAATATAGTCACTTGACTATCAAAATCAATCTTATGATATTGTCAGTTTGAGTTTTATAATAAGTGACAAAAAGGCACCTCCATACCAGGAGTTTACTGAAGATATTAGAAAAGGAACTCTCAGCCAGGCTATTGAAACTGGATAAGACATTTGAAGCAGCTACCGACCTGGGGACTGGACACTGCACCCTGAGGAAACATCTGCACAAAATGGGCAAAGTCAATGAACCCATGTGCATTATGATGAAACTCCAACTCACATACTCTGCTTCTGCGAGAACCTACAAGAATAAAAGACACGAATCTTCCGAAATGGATGTAGATAACATGGGAAATAGTACAAAGATTGAGTTCAAGTGCCTAGGCTGTTGAGCCTAACACAATCGAATGAATGGATGTAATACGTACCTAGGCGAAAAACTATTTTTCGTCCTTAGTACATAAATAACTTAATCTCTTTGTAGACAACTTTTTAGCAACAGACGGTAAATAAAACAAGTTCAATCATCCAAAAAAGAAGCGAACAAGTAGGTGCTAATTATTTATTAATAACAATAACGCGTTGAGCGTCCTTTACTTGCTATCTTGGCGAATCACACAGGAAATTAATGCAATATAAATGGCTGGTTACAAACAAATTAATTGCAAGATTAATATGCTAATCACGTGTTTATTTCCGTCAAAGGATGACACATACGCGTCTTAATACCAAAACTAACATTTTGCAATGAACTTTATGGCTAAAGTTGGAATATGGTTGCGTAAGCAAACTTAACAACATATAGGTACAACAATATGGGTTGACATGAAATGTACTGAAAAATGTTGGGATTACTGGTGTTAGTTTTGTTAAAATATTCGCCTTATCGCGTTATTTCCAAAAACAATAAGAAATAGTTAGAAATAATTAGACAACAGTTTATCAAAGCCACATAATAATAGTAATAGTAATATTTATCAATCCCGACATTCATACAAATGTATAGGATAAGTCAAAAGTGATAGGTGACATTATTAAATTGGTTAAATAGTGTATATAAAATAAAGTAGATAGACATATATATGGTAAATAAAATAAAATATTCACAGAGAATCTTCAAGGAATTCTTTGACTGAATAGTAGTATTTAGTCAATAAAAAATTTTTAATTTCCTTTTTGTATTTGCTGGAAGAGACAATTTCATCAAATTCATTATGTAATTTATTGTACAGCTTCATTGCCATAAATTCAAAACTATTCACTGATATAGAAGTTTTACAGTGAGGTATTCGAAGGGTATTTGAATGTCTTGTATAGTAATCATGTCCATACGATTTAGTTTCAAAATTAGTGGAATTTTCTTTTAGAAATAGAAGAATAGGCATAATAAATATAAATACTATAGAATGACATGATCTTGTGTTTTATAAATGTGGGCTTACAAGTTTCCTTAAATTGTAGCCCAATTATATAATAATATATTAATATGAGCGAGTTGCAGTATTGTATGAAGGGTTCATTACAATTGGAAATGGCTGGAAATAATTTTCTTCTCTCTTTTCAATCGCTTTTATTGTATTGTTTCTATGTGTTTGTAAAAGTCTCCTTTGGACTCGATTTTAAAGCACTTTACATGAACAGAATCATTCGAAATATTGCACCTCGTCAAGGACCGATGTCAATACAATATAGTAATAGAATATAGGGTGATATTTAATCTTAAACTTATGGTATGAAAAAGTTCACGAGGTGTATTATCGTTTTTGCTTTTTTTTTTTTTTTTGTTTTTGTTCTAATAAAGGTAAAAGCATAACTTTGATCTAGAATCATGTTGGAGAAAAAACTAAAAAACACATCTTATAGTTAGTCGAACTAAAAAGTAAAAAATAAAAGTGTTAAAAACCGAAAAACACGCTTAATAGGTAATAGAGCTAAAAAGTGAAGGATAGTTCTTGATTTACGAAGAAAATTATTGTGGTAATAGTGTGGGTGCTCGATATCAATTGTTATAGTTTCTCCGAAATGCAGTTTGACGGCAAATGGTAAAAGCCTAGACCCAATATCTCTAAAAAATCTTTGATTATTCTATTCTGGGAATGTTGCTGGTATACTAAAAATTTATAGTTCTCAAAATCAAAATAGTAATTTATATTCGTGTCCATTTAAAAATGTCACCCATACAATCCAAAAGAAGTATACATAGTTAACAAAATAGATTTGACTTCCGACTAATACTGATAATGTGATAATGTTATCTTTAATGGATGTTTTGAAACATATTTTATGTCTTTAAGTTGTTGGTTTATACTTTCTTTTTAGTACCGATATGGTTCTGTTAACATTGATAAGTGAAAGTAACTAGACGTAAATAAATTATTGTTATACTTTTTTTTTCTATTTTGCGATGGAACAAAATTATACTTAATTACTGATATATGTACGGAAGTTATTTCTAATTAAATGTTCGATGTAGGTATTCACTTTTTTCTAACTTTTCCAGCTACATTTTACATTTGAATTACATAGTAAAACAAATGCCCGAGTAATGTCAATTAGGCTCCGTTTTACATAAGAAGAAGCCATGTGGCTTCTTCTTCTTAAGTGAAACGGAGTCTATTAAGCAGATGATCATAAAATAATATAAATTAAGAACACATTCCAAAAAGAAATGTAACATATTATATTACTCGACCAGTTTCACAAATAATATTTGCATCGTAATGGGTGAAATATAGAAATTTATATAAATAATCAAGCTGAGATACTCAATTTTTATATACGTGTAACCCAAGACATGCCATTTTTGGATAATTCATTACTTATCTAAAATATCAGACACTTGGTCTGAGTATAATTTTAGATGCGATCTGAAAAAAATAATCTAACAATTTTTTATTTCTAATGATCTTTCTAATTTTGATCCAGACCAATTTAGTGCAGCACTTATATTTCTTCTTTATTAATTATTAATAATTATTGCAATGCTTGCAGAAATCTTCTTTATAAATTATTAATAACTATTGCAATGCTAGCAGAAATATTTAACAACAAAATAATAAATAATAACATTCAAATACAGCGAAATTAATTTCCTATCTTCAATAAAACATTTTAATATATTTCAATTCGATGCCCTCAATAATTTCAGTAAAAGGTTATCATTGTTTTAAATTGATTTATTTTATTTTTTCAAATATTATTACATAATCTGAAAATTGATGTTAGATCACATATAATTTTTATTCACAAATATTCTTTTTGTATGTCCCCTGTAGCGTCGATTGGCAAATTTGGGTCTTAGGGAATAGCCTTATTCTACTTGTTTCCCATTCAAAATAATGAAGCCCACGCGTGTCATGGGTTACAAAAGGTCTATAACTATTTCGAACAAGAATAATACATTATTTTTAATATCATCATCTCTGTGTATTTGTATGTTTATATTATAAGTAGTCCTTGTTGAAGTATATCTTATTTCAATAAAGTTGAATTGAATACAGGGTGCCCGATGAGCAAAAACAATATTTTTGTTGAGACATTTTGTATATTTCAAAATACCTACTTTAAAATTTAGATTTCATAAATATACAGACAACTAAGTGACGAAAAATGTTGTTTTATAACTAAAAACACATTTAAAATTTACATAATTAGTTGTAAAATAATTCTTTCCATAACTCTCATTATAAACTTATATTACAATAAATAATTCAGAAGTGATCAGTCTTTTTTCTTTGATATATTCAATATTTACACTTTCTAATCTCTATAAAGTATGACGATTATTTGAGCATTATCTATATAAACTATTTGGAACTCAATAACAGTAGGTTATATCCATTAAAATGTAATTAGAGAATAAATAGTTAATCCTACTCATTAGAGGATAGGTTAACCTTTCCAAATAAGGAAAATAACCACAGTAGATTTGTATTGGTAATTTTAATCCGGAAATGTAAAATGGCTTAAAACTTTTTTCAAAACACTTACCATCAAAATTTTTATACGCTTGTTTTCAAGTCGATTTTTTCACATAAATTCGGAATACAATACCCATGGAGTTAAGTCTTCATTTTTGAGGAAAAAGGGACTGTAAGTATTTCGTATTGGGTGGCCGTATAGAAGATTGTGTGGGCTTAGATTCGTTTTAACTTTACAGAGCCTGTCAATTAGCTTTTTTATTTTATTTTTGGAGGACTACACGTGTGCGTATCCGATTTGTAGGTATTAAAATTGTTTATTTGAAAATTGAACATTTTATACGCCTTTCCCCTACTGTACTGTCTAGTTGCTATTGTCAACATCGAGTAAACATACTTGTAAGTCGGACTCATATGGGAAACTCTTTTATTCTGAGATTTATAAAACAAAGTTATTCTGTATAAAAACTACTGCAATAGACTTGTAAGTCGGAACCATAATGGGAAACTCTTTTATTCTGAGATTTATAAAACAAAAAGTTATTCTGTATAAAAACTTCTGCATGGTCTTAAACTTGAAATAAAATCATCAGATCTCAAATTTCCTGAGCCATTTAGGTTTGTCAAAAAATATGAGTCTTATTGAAGAGTGAAGCCTTTATTTTTCAAAATATTGACAGTTGTTAATGAAAATAGTTGATCATAATTAAATAGTTACTATTATCAGATATTCAATATTTCCAGGACAATGAATTACCGAAGCATGTCAGGAAATTGATGCAGATATAATCAGGAGTGTATTGAGGGAATGTAATAGACGAACAATTAAATGTTTAGGAAGAGATGATGGGTATACTGAGGCTTCAGTGATTTGAAACAAAAAATAATAGTATATTATACAATATACACCAAGGTGGTGAGGAATTTTATTATTGACCGAGCACCAAGATTATTTCGCGAGGGTTTTGCAGTCAGTGGAATAAGGTGCGAGGTTTATAAATGTCTTCAACACCATGGTGTATATACAATTTTTTCCACTACTAGCCAAATTTAAGACAAAAATTAAAAATAATTCACAAACGCACCACGAGAAGTGTTTACTCCGTCGTCTGACTGACAAGTACACTGTCAGTTTTCGATATATTATGAACGTACATATTCATTATGTCATCAGTCATTTTTGGTTGAGCGCAAATTTTAAACTAAGGGCACTTTTATTCAAATAACTTTATCTTGATAGGTAATTTCACGCAGAAAATATGTTAAAGGCAATCTCCTGGGTATACAAAATTATGTTGCACACGTTTTTGTTGAACTACTATCCCTGAATTCTCAAAATATTTGAATTTGTCCATTATTGACCAAGGTTAAAAATTGAAAAGTATTATCCCCTAATAGAGAAATTCAACTTCTCAGTTGGCTAGAAGAAGCAATATTTATTGTCAACTTCACAGCTAGTAGAGGAAAAATTATTTTATTTCCAATATATTGTTATGAATGTTGCTCATTCTGTAGCAGTTAACTTGTTTATCTTTTAAGTTGCAAAATTAAATATGATATGTATGCATTTACTATTCAATTATTGCAATAACATAACTTCATAACCGAAAGGTAAGTAGTTTGCATATTACCTATGTATTTCAATTATAACAAGAATAATTCCTTCATGCCATCTGGATAATATTGGAAATCTGACAATTCTGTCCAGCTATTTTCAATAACAATTATCAATATTTTGAAAAATAGAGGTACTTTACTTGAGTTAACTTCATATTTTTCAACAAATTTTTTATACAGCTCCAAATATTAGTAATTGATTGTTTCTCAGTGGACTTATTTTATGAAATAATTTGAAAAAGTTTTTTTCCTCACTAAAATAAACGTTGTCATTTCTCGTACTATATTTTATTTGCTGTATAAATTCACCACAATCAATATTTGCATTGCCACCATATAAATATGTTTTTCAACTACTAGCTGTAAAGATGACAATTATTGCTTCTTCAAGCCAACTGAGAAGTTGAATTTCTCTATTAGATAGATTGATCGGTTTTAACAATGAAATAAAAAAGAGAGGGAAAATTAAATATTTAATGAATCTTTTATTGATCGATGCGCGCACTATTATAATACATTGTTAGACGGTTAACGCTCTAAAGATTTTTTCAACGCAGAAGGTTCAATTTCAAATGATGTAATCTTTAAAAATAATTATGTACAGTCGGTGTCATAATAAATTAATTGAAAATACATTCTATAAAAAAAACACACACAAACGCTTCCCACGCAACGTTGACTCATCTTTTTACACACTGGGTTATTTCCTTTTTAGTAAACTAAATAATATTTTGTAATGTTACATTTTAAAATTTAGAATCTGGGATTAGATATATCAAAAAAAAAACTAGTCCGGAAATAATCGTATTTTCACACCCACTAAATAGACTAAACAAAGCAGCTGTTGTTTACAGGAACATAAAATATTCTAGAGACATGCCCGTATGTTCGAAAAATACGAGGTTAAGTCAGAGGATATTTTACAAAGAAAGAGTACCGTACAGTTTTATTGACATTTCAAAAGGAGTTCGATATTCAGTGGATATAATATGGTACCTATATTAGACAGTTTCAAAAAAATCTCTTATTTTTTTTCTTAAAATATACAACATGTGGAATAAGTGCATATTCATTTATTTTGCAATTAATAAAATGCTGTGTTAGATAGATACTTATATTTAAAAATAAAAACCGTTCATCGGGTGCTTCGTACCTAGATAAACTTTTTTATGTGTTCATGTGAAAATATTTTTGCTTTTTTTCCAACATATTCTTCGGACTTCCGCTTTAATGAAGCTTGTAGTTTCTTATACCTATTTAGAAATGTCTATATTATGGTTTATATTTACCAAGGTTTTTATTATTGAATAATGTGTCCATGTACTAGATGATTTCGTAGTTTCCATCAATTCTTGAAAATAAGCAATTAAAACATTTTCGGAGAATGTCGAAATCTTATTACTATTTCTCCAGTCGATAAACCGTTGATAAAGTTTTTCGTACTTTCTTAGATTTTTGGGGCAAAATATTTTGAACTGCATTTTCTGCTTTCATTGATATGTGTGGAGGAGTCGATGGTAATTCTTCTATATCGCTGATATCAGACATTTTGATAAATTATCGAAGTTTAGTTAGGTATCTACGAAAATTTAATACGTACTGATTTTGACATCTAAAATAATTACATAGGAACTTGAATAAACGTCAAATGCACAGCATGCTTGATTGAAAAATTATGGGTTTCTATTGATTAACAATCTGTATCGTAATGGGTATCATTATGAAACGGATTATGGGCATATAAGTGCATTGTTATAACACGGGTGTGGAAAAAAAAATCTTACAGTGTAACATTTACAATTAATATAAATATAATTGAAAAACAATTAATCCGTTGTTATGATGAATTATAAACAATTAAATTATTATCAAATATTCCATTTAATACGAATAATGTACGACCCATAAAAGATATTGAAAAAATTTCTAGAGATAAATCAAAGTGAAGTGCTTTACAAAAAATATCTCAAAAATTTTCTGATAAACTTGATTGGAGCGTCAAAAAATTCAAAAAATGGCAAAATTTATTACTAATTTAACTTTAGCCTTCAACAATTTACAAAAAAGTAAAAATATCAAAAATATAACCAACAATCTCACAAATTTGGAAATTACTTTTCAAAGAGTCGACCGTTCACCAAGAACAAACATCTACTTCTCGGTCTATGTGCCCCAACGGACAATTACAATTCCAAGTTAAACAGGTTCTTGGAGGGAGTGTTCTTTGTATGACGTAGGAATCTGATAAGAAAGGATTATTCGAAATTCTACCTCTAAGGGGGTGAAAAACAGGGGTAAAGTTTGTATGAGACAAGGTGACTCCTTGGTCCAATCTACTTCAACAAATTTTGCATAAACATTCTTTAACAGAATTGATGTTTCGTATTTTATTGAAACATTTAAGTTATTTTGGTGATGATTTGCAGCGAAGTTCTTGATGCTTTTGATTTAAGTTACATTTTATTTTAAAACTTTTGAAAACTCAATCCAATTTCATTCAAAAAAACATTGAAATCACTCAAAAGCTTGGTGCAATATACTGGCATTGATAATAACGTGAAAAACTAATTAAAAATCATATTGTAAGTAGAGTCCTTGAAATTTTTTAACCAGAGGGTCAAGATCTCTAATTTCATCAAATTCAGTCATTTTTTGAAATTCCGTTAAAAATGTGACATAATTTAATGCAGTCTGTGGTGTGACCGCAAGCATTAGATGATATCATTGTAATTTGCATTATTTTTCGACGAATCATCTCATTTGTTTTCATAAGATTTTCTCTGATGATTCTGACAAAGAATGTTGAATGGATGACTAACAATTTGCGTCGCGTATCATAACACTTATTGTTTGTGCAAAAATATTGTTATTTATAATACCAATTTTAACAGAACAAGTAAACGTTTTGTTTATTCAAATAAACATATGACAATAAAAAATGAATGTTGAAGAGGTTTTTATGAAAAAAATTTAGTATTTTCACTTTTTTGTGCAACGTATATACAGCATTGCTGAAAATTCTCACACCAAGAGATTATCTTTGAAACAGATGAAGAAGAAATGTGTGGTTTGGGATTTTTTTTGGATTGATACGCGATTAGAGCAGTTTGTAAGGCGTAGTAAAGTTCAAAGTATCATGAAAAGGGCACATAATTTAACTAAATATATCACCTCAAATTTACCACCTGTCATTCTGGCGATGATATTTGAAATATCGAAATAACTATCAAAATAATTTAAAACATTCGTTATATATTTTTTCATAGAAGTGGAGTTATTTAGAAACAGTTATTTTTATAGAAAAAAGTGATATGAGTAGATTCCACAAAGTAAGGCCACACAGTAAATTTCATCAGTCGAAAATTTACGGAAACTAGAGTTTTCTTTTAAAAATTGTATCTTTTGTAAATAGCAAGATATTGGAATAAATCAAAACACAGAATATCGAGAATTGATTAGTATCTCTAATCGTTTGCAAGGAAAAAATGTGTGTAGCTTTCAGTTTACCCCACAAGGTGTTTAGAATTCAGGTAGGTACATAAATAACGTATTATTCTACCCGGGTAATAAATGTGCCAAAACATAAATTTTTCCACTACTAGCTGTGAAGTTAACAATTTATTATTGCCTTTCCTAGCCAAATGAGAAGTTGAATTTCTCTATTAGTGGTTAGTAATTTTCTATTATTAACCTGATAGATCAATAATGGACAAATTCAAATATTTTGAGAATTCAGGGATAGTAGTTCAACAAAAACTTGTGCATCATAATTTTGTATACCCAGGAAATTGTCTTCAACATATTTGCTGCTTGAAATTACCTATCAAGATAAGATTATTTGAATCTAAATGCCATTAGTTTAAAATTCGCGCTCAACCAAAAATGACTGATGACATAACGAGTTCATAATATATCGAAAACTGTACTTGTCAGTCAGAAGACAGAGTAAACGCTTCTCGTGGTGCGTTTGTGAATTATTTTTAATTTTTGTCTTAGAATTCGCTAGTAGTGGAAAAAATTGTATATACACCATGGTGTTGAAGAAATGTATAAACCTCGCACCTTATTCCGCTCGGTTATTAATAATGGTCTTCACCACCTTGGTGTAGAGTTATTTTAAATCAAAAAGCAAAATTTCATGTGGTCCGTTAATTTTGACCATGAGTTTATGACCAACTAGATTGTACGGACTTCAAAACACTTTAATTTGCTGAGTAACCAAATTTGCTGAATGACTCATACGGTCCAATTACTTCATTGACAATTTAGATAAATACTATCATCGAGAGATTTCACAAACTATCACTTGATACGTGTCGAAAACGAATTAATTAAACATTAACCTTGTAAGATTATTATTGTTAATTCGAAAAACGAAATTAACGTAAGGTTAAGATTGAAGTTGGCCTTACAAATGCGATAAGGCGACAACGCAAATAATTAAAATTTTAAAAAGCGTACTCATAACACGCCAAGCTAAAAAAAATAGTTTTTATCAATGAGTAGTTTCAACGGGAGTGTTAATGTCAGAATTGTTATTATTTATTTTAATGTTTTATCTAATTGTTAATATATCGAGGTTATTGCTGGTGTATTACACAATTAAGACGTGATTAATTAAAAAAATAAAGTATGTTCATACTGTAACGTTGTTTTTTTATAAAATGTGGTATGTATGGGTGGAAAAAAATTTATATAGTTTAAATAGTGAAACTATAAAAAAGAAGGGTTAGTAAACAATAAGAATATAAAAAAATACTAAGCACTAATACATATGTTTGTGAAGATGAAGCCCAGCTTTGTACTTAACATATTTAAACTTTGAGAAATCTCTTAGGGAACGTTTGTCATCCAAAGGACTGATGTACTCCTATGGTCTGTTTTACTCTAAGGAACTATTGGTAGGTACTTCAGGGAACTTTATGTCTCCAAGGAACTTGTATCTCAGGAACTTTGCAGATTCTTATAATATAACGGCATCTCTTAGTTTTTTGAAACTGGTGTTAAAATTATTAAATGGATTACTGCACAGTTGTGGAATTGTCCACAGACGATGAGAGAAGACCTGCCGGAATCTTGATTCTTGGACCATTAGTTTATTCCACCACAAATCACAAAAGTGAAATAATTCATTAACAACTATTCGAATGAAATATTTTTAGGAAATATATAATATACTATTCCTCCAAAAATCACAATTCTGAAGAAATTCAATTATAAATTTAAAAGCTGAAATGTTAAACGCAAAGTTCACGTTTCACTCTCTAATTATTGAAGCTTTTCCAGGGACCTGACTAAAGGAATTTTTCGCAAAAACTACTGCACTTTTTGACAAAAAAATATCTGCTTATTTGACATTAGGAAACTAAAGTCATACCAAGTTTGGCGATTCTCATTTCATTTTGTAAAAAAAAAAGAATGAAATGCGAAATATTCGCATTTTAGGCAAAAAGCTTGGTTCTACAAAAAGAAGTTGTGAACTTCTCAATTATCTACAACTTTTGTGTAAACAAGTTTTCTACATAAACTCAAAATTATCAAGTAAAATGCGTCACTATGATCATTTCGTTCTATATTTTGTTTTTTTTATATAATTTTTGTTGTTAGTATTAGAGCTTCTTCAACTCGGAATGAGCACACATTTTTTTGTCGACAAAAATTTCTGTAGTTTTTGGGAAATTCAAATTTTCTGTGAATTCCATAAAATTCAACAGTCAGCTTTAGCAATAGTTGGTTCTGGTAGCCAGATTCGATTGCAAAGTGTCTTTAAAAAAATATCTCTGCGATTTATATGTTTCATAAATATTGGAAAAGAACTTTCAACAGGAAAAGACAAACTCGAAACGAAAAACAACTTGTCCTTCCGTTTCCTGTTTTATCTCTGGAAAAACGAACAGTGATTTATAGAAATAAACAAAACTAAAACTATTTACTGAATGATATGTTCGTTATCAAGGGTTTGAGAGAATTTAAACAGATTATTATGTTCTTTTTGATGAAAGCATGTTTAGAAAGTTTTATTACGAATTGTAAGATTTATGTTGTAATTATGCATCATGTCTCCCCTAAAAACAATTTATAGTATTTATATAAATATATAGTGTATAGATATGCATTAATAGGATAAGATTGATTTTTTATAAAAATTTGTCAATATAATAACCTGAAAATTTGTAGATAATTGAACTATCAAATGTGATAGATTAGGAAGTTTCTTGTCAATTATTTTATGAAGAAAATAGAAGAATAAAGCCTCCTTCAGATGATAATTTGAGTCTTAAGTTAAAATAAAAAAAAAAAAATTAAAAAAAGGGGTCCTCAAAAAATAATTTAGTAGCGATGCGAAAATAAATAAGGAGTATTTTTGAAAAAATATATACTCACGGTAAAATATATATATTAAAGAAATAAAAATTAAATATAGAAGTATGAAATTATGGAATTATAAATGGGAATGGAACATAGCTTAGATAAATCAAAATATTAGAAGATTTTCACTAAATTGAATGAAAATAGGATAATCGTCAAAAATTTCGTATGATATGGAGAATTAAAATTATACGAGGAAGAAAGAAATAGGGAAGTAAATTTCAATTAATTAAAATTTACATAAATCTCTCAACACTCAGCAATATAATCATAAAATTGGTGACATTTGGACATTATTTTAGGCATCAAAATTAAAGGGTGTTTATTGTGGGGGAAAGTGTAAATTTATAATAATAATAATCAGAATAATAATAATATAATTGAAACAAATCCAAAATTGATTATTTTTTACAATTTTTATTGAAAACAAAAATTTTTTTAACTATAGAACCACGACCTGAGTAAAGTCAACAACCTGGGACAACCGAATAAAATTAAAAAATATATATATATAAATATACTTAAATAATATCCAATAAAATAAAATCAATACAATACATCGTGTTTTTGTGTATTATAATAGAAAAAGTTTATTGACTGTGTCGATAAAATTTTATCAAATTAGTTTATCTAAGTATACAGTGATATTCAAAAGTCCCCTCCCCCCTCGTATCTTTTGAACGGCTACACTTACATTGATAACATTTGGAGGGTGAAAATAAAGTGTTGTAAACTTCTCTACGAATGGTAACAGGTGACGTAATAGTAATAGATGACGTCACAGTGCCACTCTTGCCAATAATTTTAAATAGGACCTTATGCAAGTGATAGGGCACAATAGACCTTTCAGGTGTCAGTGAATGTCACCCCAAAAATCACACACATACACACATGGCAAGTGATATCTCGTTTGAAAGACATTGATATTGGCTACATAGCCATATTAATTTTATTTGGGTTTAAACTAATTTTGACGGAAAAATTAAATAAATACCAAAATTATTATTTCCCATTAAATATTGAAGATTTTTCAGTCCGCCTCTGGTTAGTTGTCAAAAAAATTGACGTTTTTAATTTAATAGTATTTGTTGCTTTGCAAAGTTTTTCTATAGCTTAAATATTTAATTTTATTTTTGTTTAACGAGACGTTTGAGAGTTTACATAGGCAAAATGGTACGTACTCAAGCCGACAAAGTAGCAGCTATCTTAATAATTGGTGAATCTAGAAAGAATATCCATGAAGCGGAACGTTTATTTAATGAGAGATACCCAGATCACCCTATCTCGAGAACTTATTTGAGGGAGCTTATTCACAAGTTTGAAGGTAGTGTTGCCAAACGATCTGGTCGACCAACATTTAGTAATTATGAAAAAATTGATATCGTTGCTGAAATGTTAGTAAACCCTACTTCCTCTTCAACTAAAGTTGCGTCTATCTGTGAAGTAAGTAAAAGTACAGTACAGAGAGTGTTGGCTAAAAATAAATTTCATCCATACAAGTTAAAAATGGTGCACCACTTTTCGGATGACGACCCCGACAGAAGACTACTCGAATTCTGTGAATGTATTACAAATAAAATCAGTCAAAACCCACATTACACAAAAACAATTTGTTTTAGTGACGAAAGTACTTTTTGCCTTGAGGTGTCAAAAGTAAAAAAAAATTACTGAAAATATATCCACACTGTAAATATATTGACAGTTATGTACCTTTGTCTGGCCACTTTATAATATAGACTTGAACTGTATGACAAAAATGAATCATCCTTCGTAAAGATATTCATGTTGCTCATGTATTCAACAATCGTGTTCAAAATCCGGTATAGATAGAGTGGGAGGGAAGGTTTTGTGAAACGAGTGATTAACAAGCAAATCTGCATTCGAAACGTATACTGTGAAAAAAAAGACAATTTCATGGGCTCGTCAATAATTTTAGGTTTCAATTTTCATTGTGTTACTTAAAAAATATTTACACGTACAAATAATTGTGTGTGTATTGATTCCTAGAGTTTAATTGACATGTTGGTAACATCAATACGTTTTATATTGTAACAAAGAAAGAGGTAAAAATTCCGAGTTATGAAATTTAAATGAGAAATACAAAGTTTGGAGAGGAAATTTATATCAGAATGTCTGTGGTTGTTGTATTGACTTAGTCACTATGAATTATCACATCAAAGAGGTTTCCTTTCCTTATTTATTGCACGTAAACAAAAAAAAGGAATCTGACCGGTTTTTCACAGTAATAAATCAAACCCTGTATGTTTCAACATATTAATTTATTCAATTTCATCAATTTAACAAATTAAATTTAAATTATGTTTTATAATCTAAAATTTACTGACTACGGATCTGTTACTGTTTAAGAGGGATTCATGATTCTTATTATTCTTATTATTGAATCCTTAGGCCAGATGGCGAGTAAACGAAATATTGTGAAATATTCTTTATGCTACCCCATTATCCAATAATATTCACCTTCAATCTTTTTACAAAGTTAAAATAAACTTTATTGATATATTGTTAAAGTAAGAAGTTTTTGAAATTAGAGTATTCAGAATTCAAAAAATTTGATAGAATATTTCTTGGAAAATTTGCCATCAGCAATGAAATTACAAAATTAATAGCTTTCTTATCAGCAATGAAATTACAAAATTAATAGCTTTCTTATCAATCACAATAAAAAATGCATCTGTATTAAAGCAAGATAAACAATCTAGAGAGGAATCGTAGTAAATTTTCATTGTCATCTAAATATATTCTTGGGTCAATATCCCGACAATTAATGATCTTTATGAATATAATCGCTAAAAAAATGCCATTTACAAACAATAACATAGATTGATTAGGTATCGCTAATTTGATTTAAAATTAAATCCTGCATCTAAAAAATGTCTAAAGAAATGTCGCAAACAAAATTATGTAAATTAAACCAAGTATTACATTTTTTCCGAAATATATTTATAACATACTTAATTTAACCCTTCCCACTTCCCTTGATTGATTTAAACAGTACACCTCTGGTTGAAACCAACAAATTTTTGCCGACCAAACTTCCTGAAATATATTTAAAAATTTTTCACACCTACTTAACTTTGCTTTGTTCGATTAATAGAACGATTTTGGAAACGGTGATTCGGAAAACATTGTTAAACTACAAAAGAGATCCAGCTTCTTGTTTTCATAAAATTTATTGCTGAATAATATTTTGATTAAAAACAGTTTTTTACAAACAGTGTGTTTTCGTAGTTTTAAATTTAGCTCCAATGGATCCGTTACGTATTACCAACAAAGATCGAAGGAAACCATAAAAAAATCATTTATAAGTTTTTTTTTCTTTAATATGGATGTGATATGATGACAAAAAGCTTTATTTTAGAATGCTTTGTATGAAATCATGTGTATTACCAGTCAAGTCCAATTTTATATCAAACTAAATAGTTTTTTCTATGCCAAACTGGTTTATTAAATTTTTCTTCCATTTTAAAAGCTGTAATGCGTGGAGCATAGTCATAGTTTAGGATAGGAATGTACCAGCTAAGAACCAAACATGCTGAGAGCTTGAAAAAACCACAAATATCTTTCAAAGTGAAATTCTGCAATAGGAAATATTGCTCAGTTCAATATTAATAAAAGATATAGAGGCCAAAGATGATGAGCTTTATGTCGGATAGTCAGGCAGTTATCAAAGCACTGAACTTTGTGTAATCCGCTCTATAATGGTATGGGAATCCATAAGAAAACTCAAGGAACTAGATAAAATAGTATAATATGCAATGAGCACAAAATGATGCCCATTTTGTTGCGAGATGCATACATATACGTATATACTTTTTCTATGACAACATATCGTTCACGTTTAATACATGCATACATTGCGAGAATTTTGAAAGAAATAAACTGATAATATTTCATTACTCCGAATTCCCCGCTAATGGGCTTTCTATCAGAATTGAAATATAAATTGAAGAAATATGCGGAATACGCTTCGCGTCGTTCGGGTCAACTGAAGTCGCGTGCGGGAAAGTATCACTTTCCGCACTTGTTAGGAAAATAACCATTTCCACATCGAAAAATAGGATATGGATTTTAGAATTTTCCACACCGAAACTTATACTAATTCGCGGAGACTCATAATTTTCAAAATTCCTTTTTTTTTATAGAAAATTCAATTCTGAATCGAATGGCGTAGACTAGAACCTTGCAAACCTCAAGGTTCCCGAGATATTAGCCAATATGTGAAGAAATGTCAAAAAGTCAGACTCCAGGTTCTCATAAAACTGGCCATAAAATGAGACGGGTTTTGAAAAACTTGAATTTTATTTCATTTTATAAGGCTTCAAAACAAGCAAGACTTTTTATCAAGAATAACTTTTTTCATTAAATTAATATTTAAGAATTTTTATCCAATTGGATAATCCGTGGACACGCTGTATCAAAAAACAAATTTAAAAGTTTTGGTTTTTCCAACAATAACGTTTTCTTTAAAAGTTCGGGTAGGTCAATGGAATAAGTAATCTTTCTTCTTGACGTTTTAAATTGGTAATTTCAACGAAGGATCACAAATGTTAAACATTGTTGATTGTTTCATATTTGATGCGTCATGGATGCACTAACATGGTGAAAAAAAACAACGGTGCGACCAAATAGGAAAGTGTTATTTATTGTTTTTAAATCAGTCAGGTGGCATTTGTTATATTGAATTGGCATGCAGACATGAAAGAATAATGTGTAATATTTCCATAGTAATATTTCAAAAAGATGTCACATTATTTCTATCCTCATTTCATTATTTTCTTTTAAGAGTCAAAATGTTTTTCTACTTCGATTTCGGTATCGTTAGCCTTTATCACGAATAAAGTTTTTAAAATTTTTTTTATACCTTACACACCGACAAGTATACAATCAATAATGTTTTGATGTCTAAGAATACAAAAAATCAACTTTTTAAGGTCTATTCTCAGTAAATTATATTCTTTATGACGATGATTATTAATGAATAGTTTACCAGTTAACTTCAGGTTATTGATGTGATTATTGATAGTTATTAACGAACCTTCTTCACTTTTTACCTTCAAGTTGTGTTCGTTTTGAGTCATTTGCCAAACGGGCTGATTTAAAAACAATGTCGGTATTTTCGAACACTGCCTTTTTAATTTCTGCAAAGGATTGTGTTTCATCTGTTTTTTTTCTTCTTCAGAAACATGCATTTTTGAATTACATCATTTGAAATAGGATGCAGACGTACCTTTCGTAGCGGCAATATGTCTTACGTCTTTTTCTAATGTCCCACTGACAGTTCTCGTCAGGACTGTACTTTGTTGTTTACGGTCAATTATTATTTATGAAAAGTCAATGTTAATCTTATTGTTATATTTATTTAAATAATACAAAAATATGCCTAGATACACGAAAAAACATCAGCATTTTGAAAGTTCTTAAGTATTTTCAGTTAGAAAAAGAAGCTGGTAATTATAAATTCCATAGGCTTTTCGAATTTAGCTGAATACGATCCTGGTTAGCTATATGTCAAAATAGCAAATAAAATAAACGACATACCCAAAACCCGGATATACGTCACAAACGATGACGCACACTAAGAAGGCTATTGAATGTACTATATTATGAATTGGACACACCGAAATTATTTTCAGATTAGTTAATTCTCTAACAATATTTGTTGTTAGCTGCGTTGAACTTTATAGACTTTTCTGTTTAAGCACAAATATTGATTTTATTATAACAAGATAAACAATCTGGCGCCTATAGTTTTATCGCAGATAATTTTTTTCGGGTATTATTGTATCATTGGGAAAATTAATTGTTGTATATTGTTACTGGAAGTCTTATTTCCAACGAAGTTAATTGGCAAAATATAATTTTTTATTATTCCGCGAATATACGACAAATCTGAAAAAATTTTTTTTTATGATTGGTAATTTTAAGTTAGTACAATATCATATATTATTTATCATATACTATTTCTTAATAAAACTCGATAATTTTCGCAATTCTCAGAGAAATTTTCATTATATTACAAAGTGTACAAAGTTTAAATTAAATCTGTTCATTTTTTACCCGTGAAAAGACAATATCGACACCGTCTTAATTTTAAGACAATCTGTATATTCAAAAAGCTATTGAACCTAATCAATACAGTCTTGAAAGACAAAAGCTAACGTTCCTTAACCAAAAACAGCAAAGGGAAATCATATGACGAAATTATTTAATTTGATTCCTAGTGTTGTAACAAATAGGAAGTTAAACGAAATTGGCATGAAATTTTAATTACGTATTAATTAGAAAAAATAATCACCTGTCGAACCAATCAAGCAGTTCATTAACACAAACTTAAGAATATGTTATATAAACACACGTATTATTTAACAAGTGTTGCTTCATAGATTTGTCTTAAAGAGCACAAAATATTAATATTTAATTGTATAAATCTACACGATTGGGACATTCAATAATATTACATAATGTTTATTTTGATGTTTTCAAAGTGTGTATTGACCCTGCTGCCTTCGTGTAGGTTTAGACAGGATTCTGTATTTTTATTATCTTTTTTCAGTTATCGGACACAGAACCAAAGTTTTGTTCTGGTCAACCTCTTTATTTGTCATTTCATTTCAATCTGGCATTTGATTATTTGCTTACAAGCCATTTGAAATATATACAATGGAAACATTTCATAATCATTTAGTGATTAGATATTTTGAAACAAAAATTGTCTTGAATGTGAATGAATCTGCTTCTTAGGAAAGAATGGTTATCAGTGGACTGGGATGTTTGAAGGTGGTCGTCGTACCAGCATTGAAGATTATGCACGTCCAATAACAATTATAAATAATTAGCGTGAAGATCCATGTTTGACTAGTAAGCCGTTGTAATTATTATACTATTACCTTTGACATATTTTCATCATGTTTCTCTATTATATTATATTATAATAATGGAAATGTTACTTTGAGAAAACCGTATTTCACAGTGGTAAATTTCACCACCTTGCCGTTGTAATCTGAGCTTTTTTCGCCAGTTATATAGTCGAAATCAAACGGTATCCGACAGATCTATCTACTACTTATACATAGTTTTTCTACCAGCGTGCGGAAAAGTCCACTTTTCCGCACTCATTTCAGTGCAGAAAAAGTAAATTTTTCAAGTTTTTGGGGAGTATACTGACATTTGAATATTTAAAATATATATTTGTATGCTTGTAGCTTATCAAATGACTGAAAATTTAATAAGTTTATTATAATTCTGCTATAATTTTCAATTAAAAAAAAACTTATTTTTCAATCTTTTTTCAATGGCCCCGGTATAAGCCTCATCAAATAAATGTCAAATAATAATAGTTAATTTGTTGATATGTATTTAATAAGAAATATTTTTTTATGTTTTTTCCGCATGCTAGTAGAAAAAATACTCTATTTCTTAATGTCTGACAGCACAGTAGCCTCATTAAATATTCAAATAGAAATTTATCTTTTACAGAGTGATCCTAAGAATTTTACAAGTCAATACTAAAATTCTAATGCAAAACAAGTAGGTGTCTGTATTGGTTATCTATACATCCCTGTTTCAGCTCAAAATACAATATGGTAATAATACTGAACAATGCCAGATAAACGATAAATATTGCGGCAGTGGCGGAGATTACGATATTAGTTTATTCTGCTTATTTAATTAGATTCGGTCGACATTACAGTTCAAATAAAATTCATTCGTTCAGGCCTATTAACAAGTTACATTTTCATTTTTATTAAATTAAATTAATTAAAGAAAATATAGTTTAATTTTCATAATTCAAATTTATTGACAATGAATTAATGTATGTCAAGTAAAGTAAACATACCATTTATAGGAAATATAAAATTCAATCTATAGTATCGTATCATCCTCTTCGCTGGCCATACAAGAATCATCCGAAGACTGTTGACTGAAACTCCAGTAAACCACCTTCAACGAACCCTTGATTGCATACAATATGCGTTATTATTAGTCGGCGACCTTTACCGATAGGAGTTTTCAGTCCAGTAGATAAACCTTCTATGAAAGCTTGACGACTGGTTTTAACTCTTTTGTCCTGCCATATTATTTTCACTGAATTTCCTTCATTGAGCCATGTCTCATCTAGATAATAGATTTGTCTTCCCTCCTGTCTGTATTTTCGGATATCTCGTAAATACTGTCGTCTCCAACATATTATTTGCTCGTTGTCGATTAGCACTGATTTGCGACTTTGCTTCTCCCAAGTAAAATTTAATTTGTGTAATATTTTCCACAAAGTTTTTCGCCCTATGTCAGGCTAATTCTCGTCCTCCTTTACCAATCTTAGAATTATGTCGAGGGTTGGGATCTCTTTCTTAAAATGTAATTCGTGTACTTTTCGTCTTATTGTATTTTGCATATATGTTCATATTAAATAGTAAATAAATTCCTTAGATGAACGGTGACGCTTATGGTTTACTACCTGACTAGCATCTGTGACCTTTTCGCGTACTGTCAGACAATAAGAAACAGACTTAAAACACGTGCATAAAGTGACTTTTCCGCACGCAATTGCTGGCCGAACTCGCTA
>CAJUYI010000253.1:101892-128947 GCA_910591695.1 Galerucella pusilla | reverse complement strand
AATCAATCTGATAATTGATGGCTTTACTGACGTTGGCGAAAAAAAAATTAACCACTAATAGAGAAATTCAACTTCTCAGTTGGCTAGAAAAAGCAATAATTGTCAACTCCACAGCTAGTGATGGAAAAAATATTTGTGGGCAACCATGTATGCATTATCTAACTGTTTTCTCAAACAATAACGATGTGCATCATTCACTATGGTGGTGAATGTTCATTATTCATTATTTTATTTAATGCAATTTATTCAGCAGGCCAAAATTTATTTAATTTTTTAGCAAAATTATTCACAATTTAGACTTAATATTGTGTTAATCCGGATTTTAATAAATAAACACAGATGACTAATAACTATGAAAAATTTCCACAAAACCAATTTTTCGAGTTATTATAATATTAGATCCATACCAGGAAGTGGTAACTCTATTGTATTTTATGTTATCTTATCAAAGTAAATTCCCAACGAAAGTGGTTTTTTTATATTTTATCTATTTTTATATCAAATCAGTGGTTGTTGTGTTTGCTTAAAAAAAGGAAGAAGATAATAAATATAACTACTGTAACGCACATTATAATAATTATTATATACTTAATGACTATGTTTGTCTGCACTTGATTCACTTGAAATTTTAATCCCAAAATTTGTTCTGAATAATAAATGTAAACATAATGACAAAATCTGTTGGAATTGCAAAAATTATTCCACCAAATCAAAGTGAAATATTTGTTCATTATTACTAACACATGAATCAGTGCAATATAACCTGGAGATTTGAAAACTTAAACATATTATGGTACAGCAGAAATATTTTTACTAGAGCCAATTGTAGTTTTCTTTAAATTATTTTTTGAACTACTCAGGCGCTGTTGGACAGGATATACGAATCGAATTAAATGTCTCAAATACAATATTCCATACTTCAAGTTAAATGGAGACCCTGCTTTTTAAATGTATGTATGTGAAAATTGGAGTAAACTGCACCTTGACCTAAAAGATCTATTACACTTATTTTAATCCTCCCCAGAGATTATTTCTGGTCCAAGGTGTGGTGCCCTGAGATTGTGTAGTGATATACATTCCACAAGTACATGAATGAAGATTTGTTCTTCCTTTCTACAGAATCCACTTCATTCCTTTACTAGCTTAAGCTTTTTGAGCTATCCAGGTAGTGTCTTTTCAGAACTCCTGTCAAAACTCTTATTGGAGCAGTCTTAATCTGGTTTATGAATTCTTTTGATTCTACTTGATAAAGTAGTATCTCAGACTGTCTAATCCATACTGGATCTTGCTTGGAAGATATTTGGTGGTTTCTACAAAACTTTCGAAGTTTGGTTTCCTGGTCCGTACTCTATCAACCCAATACCTTCTATAATTTTAGAACCATCTGTATTTTTCAAGAGTAGCTCAGAAAAAACTTCCAGAAAAACGAAATATATTTAGGGGGTGCAAAGTCGTTGTATTCATATATTTAACTGCGTGCTATTGTTAGAGAGAAGAAATTGTCTGAACTAAATAACGACGGATGGACCTGTTTTTGTAGGGGATGGGAAGGCTTCTACACTAGTAGTTTTATATTTTCTATTTATTTGATTTTCGCAAAATAGTACGAATGAATATATATTTCAAATTGAAAAATATAAATGGTTCAGGATAGGAAAGATTCGAAAGATATCAATCAGGGCTAAATCTGGCTTAAAGCACGCTGGTATAATAAACTACTCCCCATTTTAAAATTTTGACGTGTAACAAAGACGTAAGAAGAATGCTATAAGCTCTGACACAATTTTTTACATGAAATATATGGTTTCGTTTGATAAAAATGAACTAGGAATTTCCCGAAAGGATAATCTACTTGCCTTTGGCTCAAAATCAAGTTTTCTGACGCACGCAGTATGTTACGTTTGCTACTGCATATTTAAATTTATCAACAAAAAACAAATTACTTTCCCAAATAGCATTATATTATTATTATATTATAAAATATTAATAAATCTATTTTAACAAAATTATCGATCTTATTATTGATAATAAATAAATGATAAATTTCACTTGAATCTCAAAAAAATTATTCGCATACCTCGAAAACAATGCAACAATAAAATATAGAATATTTCATTACCTACCCTTATATACACGCCCCGAATTATCCGGAAAAATGTATCAATAAATCGACTTACTTGTGTATATTGAGCCCTAACAGCATCTTGTCCTTCTCGATTAGCCCCTTCTCCGTGTCTTAACATAGCTCTTTCAACCCTAGCCAACGTTGGCGAATCCAAAATACCTGGAGGACGTTGAGCGGCCCTTCCTGGGGGATCATTATAACCCTGCAACAGCATTCTGCTACGGTTATTCAAAAACCGGTCAATAAAATTCACCCAAATTCTTATTCCGCGTGTTTATCGTGACCTATACGTGAATCGTTGACTGGCCGACTGTTTTTAGAGAATAAAACTGACAGTTCTATCGCACACACTAACCGCAAAGCGAAGCTAAACGAGACTCGTTGCGCGCTGCATGTTTTGAAAGCGACTGAAGGAAAGTATTCACTTCTATGCTACTCATGACTCGCGCCAAGATTATCAGTTTATCGTAATTTTCTTCAAGTGGTTGCTAGGAAAGGCATGCGCTTTTGACGAATTTCTACGGAACTGAAAAAACTCCAGGAAGATGGGAAATTCGCTGTTGATAGAACGACTATATTATGATAATTTAAAAAAAAAAACGTCGCACAAAATATTCGGTGTTGCATTGAATTAAGTAAGGAAATTATACTGTAAAGCGCAATGCATAAAATCGAAATTTCAAAACAATCTATACCTAATACATTTTACATTTTCATATCTGCGTCTGGAGGGAGTAGGAAGTCTTTTCTTAACTTGCACAAATGGGTAAAGGTAACTGGCTAATAACGGTATAGTTTTTTGTATAATGCTACATACTCTGGAAAGTGACACACCAAAATAGTCTTCTCATATATCCTATAAGGTAAATTCAATTTGATATTCTTTAATGTTAAAAAGATATCAAGCTTGTCCAGCTCACATTTTTTTAGTTAACAAGCTCACAACAAATAATGAATGACTCGGAACTCCCAAATGAAAATTGGATTTTTTTTTCAAATAAAATATTCTATTTCGTCTGACCTATTAGTGTCTAGATAAAATGAGCTATTCGGATCTGACATATTTAATTCTGACGAGCTAAATGTAGAAGCTAGTGGATATTGAAAACTCTTCGTTCATAGGTTTTCCGTCTTTTTCCATTCACGATTTCTTTGGAACGATCTAGCTAGTGCATTTCCTCTTTTTAGCCATTTTCCATATATGAAACCCCTCACCCCCGCATTGAATCGCTTTTGAACGTACATAAGCCTTAATACAAGCCTGAACCCCTTTTTCCCGAGATATACAGATTCCATTCGTGTGATATACATTTGATTTTCTTCGTCTACTTTATCATCATCAGAGGCTCTATTTTCTGAGCTTAACTTGTAAAAACTGTGACCGTGGCTTTGAACTATGCATTGTTACTCTATTTTTTAGACAGTCAGACAATCTCGGTACTACTCAAGGTTTTAATTTAAATGTTCCACTGCTCACTGTTCTAATGTATATATATTTTTCTGGTGCATTCTTGGATATGTTAGGACAGTCGGGAATCAAATAGTATTCATTTACCACTTTTTTCTCAGTCCCTTCACAATAAAATAACGAAACAGTAGGTACAATCACCGTACACTAACTATCCGCATAGTTAGTGTACGGTGGTACAATATACAATATACACAATACACAGCTCTCGACTCGCGGCGTTTCAAACGTTAGGTATAGCATATGCAGAGTGACGTCACAGGTAACCACGCTCCGTTTTCGTTCAATCCAATTTCTTTAATTAATTTGAGGGTTCAAACGTTCGCGAAAAAATCCAAAATTTTGGGAATCTGTTTATAATGAGTTTTAGTTTACTCTAATTTAACATTGCTAATAGAGGGCGCTAGTTATACTTGTTTGTGTTAATTAAATCAAAGTAAACTTTTTTGGGCTAAACTTACAACTAAAATAATAAAAAAATATTAAAAAGCGTTAAATTATACAAAAAAAAGTTTCTCTTCTTTGATTCGAGTAACTTGTTATCGAGTTATTTGCTTCTAAAAAGTTCAATAAATTTTAATTTTTTCATAAAAAATTTTATTATTCCTTAAATATAAAATAATAACAAATTTGTAAACAAAAATAAAAAAACTTCAAAGCAAATGCTCAAAGAGAAAACAAAAAATTATTGCGAAAATCAAAATTTAAATTTAAACTTTGAACACCCCCCGTATCTCGGAAACTAGCAATATTTCTCTATTTCTCTATCTAGAATCTACAGTTCAGAGATTGGACATTCTTAATGAATCACCCTGTATATAGGAGTAGATCGTTTTATATGCAGTTTTTTGTCTAGTGGTAACGCACACGCACCTTCGTGAATAATAGCCATCGTTATATGCTTGTTCAATAATACACGAGGATGTATTGATATCTAGTTAGCCTAGACCAGTTCCATGTATAAACAAAATATTGCGTTACCATAGCAACGAACAATAACTCATTAGAAGTGTCAGTGTGAAGTTGGACGTCAAAAAAGTAAACCAGAGTTACGCAATAAATTAAAGGAAAAAAGATGTCCACCGAAATTGTGAAAATCGAGCCTTCATCAAGTAGGTACCTGTATTCAAAAGGGATAAGAGGTAAACAGATTTACGAAGATATGCTTAATACCTTTGGTGATCAATGTCCTTCGTCCTAGGAAGTTTCGTGTCCAAAAATCTGCTGGAAAAGTCCTTGCTTCAGTTTTTTGGGATTGCCATGGAGTAATCATGATTGATATTTTGGAAAAGAGTAGAACAATAACTGGAGCTTACTATTCGACATTACTGACCACTCTACGGGAAAAAATTAAAGAGAAAAGACGCGGAAAACTATCCAAAGGTGTTTTGTTTATGCATGACAACGCCCCTGCACACATATCTTATGTTGCAATGCAAAAAATTCGTGATTTAGGGTTTGAATTACTAGAACACCCCCCTTATTCACCAGATTTGGCTCCGTCCGACTACCATCTCTTTCCTCAACTTAAAAAAACTTTAAAAGGTCGTGAATTTTCTTCCAACGAGGAGGTAATAAAAACTGTGGAGGTCTGGTTTGCAGAGCAAGAAGAAACATTTTTTTTGAAAGGTCTAGAGACGTTGCAGGTTCGCTGTAATAAATGTATCCAATTAAGAGGAGAATATGTTGAGTAATAAAATATTTTGACATTGAAATTTTGTTTGGTTCTATAGTTAGTAGGTTAAGAATTTTTCAATATACATAATATATGTACTATTTTGTTCCACTTGATTAGAAGTGTACGGGCCAAGAACCAAATACTCCCCAAGCTTTGGAAAAATCTCAAGTATCCCCAATAGGAAAATGAGCCCAGTTAAATATTGACGAAGGATAATATAGAATGTAACAAATATCATCATTATATGTTAGACGACAATAATACTGTGGATTCCAGGACACACTGGAATAGAATGAAATTAAATAGCAGATGAACTAGCAAAGAGAGGGGATGAAACACCCCTTTGGGAGCCGTAACCCTTGTGATATCAGGAGAAATAGACATTGCCAAAAAAAGAGATCTACCCGCTGGAAAGATCTACTAGGACCTAGACAATTAAATATAAGTACTTCTGGATGACTACAGCCTTTGGGATCACATGACTACCTAAATCAAAGTAAAACTGCACTAACAGTTTTAACAGGGATTTTAACGGTGTCGCGTGAATGGGCACCCGAAAAAGCCCAAAAAAGTGGGGGAAGAAGAATATAGGCTCTGTGGTATGGAAGAAGAAACCTCCATCTACATAATTCCGAACTACACAGCAATATCAGAATCCTATTGCACACCTAGGAGCCTCCTGGATAGAAAAAGGATACTAACCTAAGTTAAGACCTGCAGATATCCTAAAACTAGGTCTGAAGGATCTACTAGTCGCTGATACTTTCCTCAGAAACTAAGTAGAAGTAGGGAGGCACAATGGATCTTTTAGATCTCAGTAAATTTCCTCCTAATATACATAAAAAAAAATCAAGAAATACTAATTGGGAAGTTTCTTGGTTTCCGTGAAACTACAGTGGCTCTTCAAAATACAAGAGCTGACGATGTCCAATGCTAATATTCCATTACTCGCTGGAAGCTACAGATTCAAACGAAATAGGTAAATTTTTTTCTAGGCTGATTCATTTTTATTTTCAACTTCTACATTATACCTAACTAGCCCAAATGATGTAAGCTAAAATACGACTAACAGTTTTTAAATTTATCATAAACAAAACAACAATTATAAATTATACAAATTTTTGTTGAAGTTAAACTTATTCTGAGGTAAATGTATTTCCCTTCTATACTAACAAGCAGTGAGATCGTATCACCTAAAGTCGAATATTTCGAAACTTTTGAAGACAAAAAAATCTGGTACTATCATTCTATTTGTATTTAGGTGGTAGCTGTTGTCGCCAAAACTCTTGTCGCTCCTTTAAATAATCTACGGTGTCTTTAATGCACTGCTCGATCGAATCATTTTTCTCCTTAAATTTGCATTTAATATCAGGGTTATTCATTAGATTATCTAAATATGCTTTATCAACTTCAAGTTCTCGAAGAAGTCTACTCTTCTTGGACGTTTTTGATGTGTGAGTGCTACTTTTGGCGCTGCCTTTAGACGTGAGACCTTAAAAAGAAAATGGAGATGAGTTTATTATTTATTACATTGGAAGTGGGTAACAAAGATAGGTGGTGTAGAATAGGTAATGGATAACCGTTGGAAGTGGCTATTTGTTTAATTGTATTAATTTCTCTATCAAAATAATTTTGGTTTATATGAACAGAAAATAGCCCATAATATAATTCAGTTATATGCTGCTTATTTATGTGACATGGGATGGTTGGAATTATAATATGGTATAGTCACATCAGTTTGTGCTGGTTTTCTGTAAATTCAAAAATCAAGTATATTGTTGACTCACTAAACTTTTAAATCAAAATAACTAATTGATCTTGCAACTGGATTTTAAATCAGTTATCTTTAACCGATTGAGCTGAAATTTGGTATCAACAAAATATACCTACCTACCTATCCATGAATCCCAAAGCTTCATATGATATTTTTTGGCAATTTTATGCTTTACGGTTTCCAAGAAAGTTTTGGACAACATTCACAAATCATTGCCCGGCAAATTTTTTTTGATCATTCAGTTTTCCCTCAAAATTCTTTCAGATATAAAAATCCACTTTTACAAAAATTTTATCAGTTCAGCTTTATGTTTAAGGGGGGTAAAAAAAGTATGTCATCAGTGTTCACATCTTTAACATTTTTATAGGAATAACTGGCCAGTTTTTCAATTGAATATAAAGTCTTCATTAAAATTTTTTTTTTTTTATTCTGTTATTTAACGTCGGTCTATTTTTGCGACTGTGGCTAATCACCGACGCCGGGAGCACTCTACCCCTAACCGGAAATTTTGGCGAACCCACTAGTGTTCCAACCAGTGGTAGCGTTCTTTAACGATTGATGATTAATGCAAAGGAACGGTTTTTCTATGTTTTATTAGATTAAAAGGATCAATTAAACTTCTAGCTAACGTAAAGATGTGGTGTATTTTAAGAAATTAATACCTACTTACTTTTTCCGTCGGCCGTTCGTGGCACCGTTCGCCGCTCATAGAAGCCAATCAAAACGATTTTTAGCTGTCACGTGTCTTACGTCATAAGGGAAATGTAATTTATTTACATTTGAATTTTGAATTTCTGGTTGTTTTATTCGTGAATTGTGGCAAAAAAGTGTTTTATTTCGTTTATATTGTGTTTTTGGTACTTTAAAATCGTCGTCAAACATGATCTACTCTGGTGACAAAGAGCCTAGACGTCCAAAAACTATACGTCCTAGACCAAATTTTTTTGAGGAATACGACAATAAAGACTTATTGGACAGATTTAGATTAAGTAAAGATACGGTAGAACATTTATCCGAGTCATTAGAAGATATATTCTTTCACATCCAACTGATAGGTAAATTTGAAAATTTGATGAGAGTCAGGTATTAAATTAAAATTATTTCATTTTATCTTTTTTTAGAAACGATTGCCTTTCTTCTACTCAACAATTACTCTTATTTTTGAGCTTTGCAGCCAATGGGTAGTTTTTAAAAATATCTGGAGATTTTTGTGGAGTAAGTAAATCTACCAGACTATTAAAAAAGTAGCACGAGCTATTTGTACTCTTCGCCCCAGATACATTAATATGCCTCAAACACCTAATGAAATAAGAGAAAGCAGAGAAAAGTTTTATAGAATAGCTCGATTTCCTAGGTGTATTGGGGCAATAGATTGTACCCATATCCGTATTAATTCACCTGGTGGGGAAAACGGAGAAATATTTCGGAATCGAGAAAAATTTTTTTTTCTTTGAATGTGTAGACAATCAGTGATGTACAGCTTCAAATTCAGGACATTGTAGTCAGATGGCCTGGTTCAGCACCCGATTCGTATATATTTCGACATTCTAATGTGCATAATTTATTTGAAAATGGACATTTTGGAAACAGTGTAATTGTTGGTGAATAAATTTTAGGTTAACTCTTGTTCTTCTTTCATTTTAGCGACGATATAAAATATTACTACATCTCTGGCGAAAACTTTACAGTATCTATTGCCAACCTTCAGAAAATATCCTAAATATTAAATTACTTAACTGATAATTAAAAGTCTTTGAATAGTAACTTTGTCTGACTCTGCTGTGCCATGAAGGTGGCCACAGTTCACCTTGCCCACCCTGACGAGCTGCCGCGGCTAATAATTCAATTGAAAGCGAAAGCTTAGGTAGGTTAGGAGTGAGTCTATGAGGCACTCCATTGCGACTCGCAAGAGTCTATTGTAGCTCACACGTATTCATATTTCACCAAACAAATTCAGCTTCTTAACAAAGCTGATTAGTTTATTTGGCGATCGAGAGACCCTGCCAAACATCAGATACCTGATTCGAGCCGCGGCGGGGCAGGCACAAATTATATGTTCTGCTGTTTCATCATCTTCCAGACAAAGATGGCAAGTCGGATCTTCCGACAGTCAAAGTTTCAACCTATGATGATTCAGATGACAGTGGCCTGTTAAAAGGCCTGTTAGACAACGTAGGTCATGCCTGCTATATAGTGTAACATTTGTTCGGAGACATTGTTCGAAGGATGTATAAAAGCCTTTGAATGAACCAATCCTAGTAAATTATGCCAGGACGCTTATTCTCATCGATAGAACATAGTTGAGAGAAGTGAGTATTCTATCACACGAGTAGGAACGTTCCTTGCTCTCTTGAAATTTCGAACCGCATTCTGGGCCATGCGAAATACTTGGACATTGTTGCCGTATGTTATATATCAATGATTTGAAATGTATGTGGTAGACCATTTGCTCAAATCATAGTTTAAGAGTAACAAGAAAACGTCATATCTTGATAGATGTCATTTTATATTTTAATCTTAGTGATAAAACTTCCAAATCATAGATATAACATGAAATAAAAATGGACCGAAAACCTTCAATCAGTTCTGCGCTAAAAGATGTATTAGTGCAGTTTATGAAGGAACATGAATATTTGCAAATGGGCCGGCTTACTTCTGATTCATGACATATCAATGTAAAATACGTTATGCGCATGCGATTCGCATGAAAATATTAGATTCGTGTGCTTCAAAGCAGGAGAACAAAATTGCTCCTATTCTACCAAAATTTCATAGGAAGGGAATCGCCGAGAAAACGGCGTATAAAATTTCAATGGAACAATGGCGGATTTTCTAGTAGGAACGCTCAAATCTCTTGGTTGAGAATAAGCACCAGAAGTCTAAAGCTCTTCCTGCTGTCCAGATATTTAGTGTTTGTTTGGCAAAACTTATTGCGATGCCAATAGTAGGTTCTGGTCCGATAGAAACACGTGCGGAACTCTCCCTTGCAAGAGAGTCCGCCTTCTGGTTTCCTTCCATGCCATGGATCCAGACCAGCAAATACTTTATTGAGCTCTTCTATTGAGGAGTGCTTCAGTAACTTGAATAATCAAATACAAAGAGAGCATATGCCGCGCGGCAACACTCTGTTATTTTCGGCCGTATTCCCGAGTGTTTTAGACCTACTTCACAGCATTTGATCATAAATCAAAAAAAAAAATTTCAAACCGTCCAGAGACCTACTGCAAAATATTGCATTAAAAAATCGCGCACCTAAACTGCATACAATGGACTCATTTTCTACTAAGATTCAACGCTATAACACTTAAAGTTAAGATATTCTAACTATATATTATAACTACTCGACCGGAATGAGCAGGACAATAATATATTTTGCCGTCTGGTAACCCTACATATGGATCCAACTTTCTCAAGACTTGTAGAGACATTTCTTGCACGATATAAGGATACTTACTCTCTTTGTGACTTTCTTCTTGATTGGTAGACGGGCTCTTAACACTTTTGTTTACACCTTTGAACGTTGAAAAGCTACCAATGGCGTTTTCTATGGCGTTTTGCGCTTTTTGCACACCTAATTTGAAACCTTCGTGATCTGGTCGAACGTGCAAACCTCTGTGATAAAACATCAAACTCAACTCGAAGTCTCCCAAGTAATACAAAGCTTCGGCTTTTTGGTAAATGGCTTTGAGAAAGCTCTTGTCAATTTTCAAGGCCAATTCCGCATCTTCGAAGGCGTTTTTCGGTTGACCGATGAGAATGTAGCATTTGCTTCTTGCTACCAATGCGTTTTTTTCGTTGGGGTTGAGTTCTAGAGCCTAAAAAACAGACAAAGTAGTTATTTTAACGCTAAGACTATTATGTGTTCCCATTCCCTAACAACAACAGGATATTGTGAACATAGAGTTCGCAATGCATTCAATTCTCCCCTTGGAACAAAGGAAGGTGAGATAAAAATGCTTACTAATTGCTTGGAGGTTCAAGAAAAATCAATTTTGAACGCTTGTTATAGGTTCTTGTGGTTTATGTATGTGAAACTAAGTCTGGCATAATCTATTATTGAATGGATAGCTTGTGGTAAATGATGGAGAAGAAGACCTAAGATAATGTGTTTTTTTTTTGTTTGTTTTGGATGCCGTTCTAATGCCGGGAGCACTGCAGCCCATTGGCTTATCGTACTCTACTCCCTCATTTAGTCCACCCATCCAGTTATAACCTGTAATATTTCTTAGCTTGTTAGATCGACATCCATAGTATGGGAATAAAGTAGTGGATACAAGGACGGGAAGAAGTTGCGGTAGGTAGCCGGAAACATGGAGAATCGATCCATCTCGAAAAACAGACTTAGCTTTTTGAAGCGGCGTTACCTCTCTGCCATCAAGAGGTGTTGAGCAATATAAAGCCTCACATGCTCTATTGACTGTACAATAAGCCGGCAAAGTCCACCATAGCACACGCTTTCAGTTAGCATTAGTGGGTGAAAACAAAAATTTCAACCTTTCGTTTCCGTTATTGTTATTTATAATTAGTAATTTAGTTTCATGCTTGTTTTAGAGTGTTCAAGATTGTATTTGGTATGTGAAATAAGCGTTGTGTGAAATAATTTAACTTTTATTTTTTCACATGGGCTGAAAAGTTCCGGGCCTAACAAAGAAAACACATTTTTTTGTTCAAAATTAGTTTTATTCATCATCGTAATTTCCACCAAGAACAACGCAATCATATCCAGCGCCGCTCTAATATTTCAATACCACTTTTGCAGAAGGATTCATCTTTTGCCTTGAAATAGATCTCAGTTTCAGCGAAAACTTCTTCATTCCAGAGACATTTTTTACCGACGAGCATTTTCTTAGGTCTGCGAGCAGCCAGTAGTGGCTGGGAGCCAAATCTGGTAAATACGGTGAATGTAGGAGCAATACGAAGTTCAATTCATGTAGTTTTTTTCATTGCTTTGACTGACTTGTGACACGATGCGGACGTTTCTGTGTAATTTTGGCCTTCAAACGCTCCAATAACGCTATCAAATATTCACTGTTGATAGTATTTTCTTTTTCAAGATAGTGGAATATTACACCACGTACATCCCAATATATCGAGGCCATAACCTTTCCAGCTGATTGTTATGCTTTCGGGCGCTTTGGACGAGGTTCACTAGTTGCTGTCCACTCAGATGGGGATGGTGATGGATCCATGTTACATCCATTGTCACATATCGATGCAAAGATTCCGGTTTTTTACGTTCAAATATGGTCAATTACTGCTCAGAAGCATCAACACGCTCTTGATTTTGGTCAACAGTGAACAAACGCGGCACCCACTTTGAACATAACTTTCTCATAGTCAATTGCCAACACTTTCTTTTGATATATTTGCGATGTCAGCTAACTCACGAAACTTTACTTTTCGTTTATTCAAAACGATTTTGTGGATTTTTTCGATATTTTCTGGTGTCGCCGCCTTATTTGGACGTCCACTGCGTTCCACATCATCGTTGTCTTCACGACCACGTTTTAAGTCAGCAAACCATCGTTATATTCTTGTTTCTGATGGAGCGGAGTCCCCATAACACTTTTCAAGCCAATGGATCATGAAGCAGTGTGAAATTGAAACACGAAATTATTTTTGATTCATTGTTTTTAAAATAACAAAAGTAGCGGCACGCTTATCACAATAACTGACGAGCTAATGAATAGAATATCATGAAATTTTGACAGCTGCCTTTTTAAGGTTACTACTAACTGGAAAACAGGCGATTGCAATAAAACTAGCGCCATCTATGTGTCAGGCCCTGGAATTTTCAGCCCATGTAATAATAAATTAAGTTTATCAGTTTTAATTTCTTCTACCTATATAGAGGGTACTTAAGTGTCTAGTGGCTCTGGGAATCATTTCCAGTTTTGTGTGAGTTCTTGTAAATCATCTCTTGCTCCTTCTAATTCCCCCATTTTGTTTATAAAAATTCGTACTAAGTGCTGATCGGGATAAATATATCTTATATTATATTTTTTACCTATTAATGGAAATAAAAAATAACTAGAAATCGTCAATTGCAAATATAAATTGTCAAATTAAAACGGACACAGATAGAACAAGTGAAATTGGATTGTTTCGTGTTTGATCATAGTTTAACTCTATGAAATCGAATGGTAAACTTTTGATAGGTTAACCAGTTGGTGAACGTCTTAAATTTTGTGTTACAACTACCTTTTGAAGTTAAATAATGGTTTAAACGACCGAGTTACAACATAACCTAAGGAGACGCTGAGCTATACAAACAAACACATTTTTATTTTATTTTATTTTTTTTATGGTTGAAACCTGCTCATAGGCTCCGAGTACTTTTTACACCTTTCCTCGGTAGTGTGGGATACTCTCCAGCGAGAGACGCTGAACTATACAACAAACACCTAGCTAAGAACATGAACAAACTGGTACAGAGAATAAAAGGCAGCGGGCACACTGATCAATTGGTATCGAGTCGTGTAATGTCGAGTCAAGTGCGACTTGAAATGATCGTCACACACAGATACACTAAGCAAGCAAGCATCAGAAGGAAAACAATTTTTGAATTTGACATTTAACAGCTGTCGATATATAATCTTAGTAGATATCCTAACCTCACTTATAACTCCACTTGAATTTTGGAATATTATAATTTCAAAATTAATATCATGTCAGATTCTGACGAACCCGAAGTATTATACTTTATGTGGCAAAATATTAAGAAAAGGAGGAAAATAAGAACAATGTGGGTACGAGATATTTTTCTTCATCGACCAACACTTGGAGAATATTTTCATTTAAAATTGCTCTGCAATAGAACGCCAACATTTTTCTGTTATATTTATGTTTGAATATGATGGTCTCGATTGGTCGTAGAGGTCTGGTTGATCCCTTACTAAATTAATTAATATATCTATTTCCTCCGGATTCCATTGATTTTCCATTTTGAAACCTTTCTGAATTAATACACTTCATTTTTTGGAACGTGAGAAATAAATATATAAATAACATAGGTTAGAAGTTCGAAAACAAATTACTATTTACGCATGTGCGGCTGTATCGAGTGTCGAGTAAATTTAGAACAAGTTTTAAAATCAAACATCTCGACTGGACATGACAGCGATCGATCGAACCGTGTGACAATTCTCATAAGGTAACGTCGGTTTGATTTTTACTTGATTCAAATTGATCGACACAACTCGTTCAGTGTTGGTGGTCGGTGCTAAGGGAAAGCAAGAACAAAATGACCACTTTATACGTGGAAATTTTTTAGTTGGTTATTTACGGTAAAAAGAACTTGTGTGCAAAGTTGAACTTATTCTAGGTTTTCACATTTTTTTAACTCCATCAAATGTACTGTACGCTTGTTAGAGAAACTCGACCTCTTGTAGTTTGATTTTTGTAACTATCCCACCCCAATTTTTAATCTATTTAATTCTATTTATTCTTAATTTTTAGTATTATAAAGTTTTTTTTCTTTTAACTTCCTTATAAAACTAGATTTGTGCTTATTTTGTATTTTATTTTCCAACGTCTGCAATAAGTTACTTACAATATTTTGCCGCAAAGAAATTTGTCCAATTAGTCTATAAGTAGGTACTGTACCCGCAATAAATCGTCTGTCTTTATATATATATATCTATACAAAATCGTTATAAACTAAATTAGTTTGATACAATTTTGGCTTCGCATGTCTCAATTTCCGTAATATAAACTTAAAAGCATGCACACGTTTTTAAACACAGACAATGTTAAAAAATAAATCCACAGTTTGATCAATAACATCAAGAAAATGCATTTTTATAATGGAATGAGTTTACTTAACTTTGACTTGCTTAGTTGAAATCCGTAGAAGTAGATAAATATAGTTTTGTGGAAATGAACTTTGCGTAAATTGTATTTATAAATAACAAAATTGGTTGGAAAAGCGAAAATAAACGTACCTACGCAGATAGGAAGAAAATATTTTCAATAGCAAGGATTTAGCAACGGCGTCCTGTTTTGCTTTGCTACATGTGTAATATTTTCAATATCTTGTGGCTACTCCAAAAATGTTTTTATCAAATTTTGAATTTTTTCAGATTTCTCAAAATAACTCACTATCTGTATCTGTATCTGCAGTGTAGATCCAGGTGACCACACGGGGTGACATACCCCATGTGCGTCCCACTGTCCTCCGACACTGCTCATAAGCCACAGTGTCTCTGTTTGGAGTCCTCGTTATTTGGATGCACTAGAAAGGGTGCAAATACATTTCCTAAAACGAATCCTTTTAGTAGCGGTTAATACTCCGGACTCTGTTATTCGGATAGAAACAGGAAGAGTTAAGTTGTCGTACAATGTTTTTAAAATGACAATAAATTGGTTACTAAAGATTCTTCAAATGGAAAAATTTCGTTTTCCCAGACTTTGTTTTGAGCAACAGCTACGTTTTATGAATTCCGCTACCACAAAGTATAATTGGGCATCCCAAATCAAACAATTTTTTGTTGACGTTGAATCACTGCAGTTATGGAATCAATTATCTTATGGTCATCTAACAGCACAAAAAAAACTACTATTTTCCAAATATCATACTTTCCTGCACCAATCCGATATTGCTACATCTTCAGCGTACCCTTTCATGGCTCTATATAATGCTTTCACCACAAAACGTGAACCAAGCAATTATTTACTGTTGAAGTCTCCAATTCAGATCACTCGTACTTTAGCTCAACATGTACGGTTAATCAATTTAAAATGAAGTTCACATTAAACGGCATAACCTATAGTATAGATCCTACTTTAACATGTACTGTTTGTAACCTGGACGAGAAAGAAACTATTTTTCATATTTTGTTTGAGTGTCCGATATATACAGTTATGAAACAAAACATATCCTGTCTGCAAAATTTTGAAACATTAGTAAATGCTCTACAAAATATAAACCTATCTGAGGGAAAAACTATATGCTGCTACCTTTGGAATATTCTCAAATTGAGGTCATTTATACTCGATGAATAATGTATTTATTTCATTTTGTTTTTATTTTTTATTACAAACTGTCTTGTAAACTTGAAAAAAAAAATTTGTATATTATCACACACTAACCTTGCTGTAAACATTGTTTTCTATAAGCAATAAAGTTATTATTATTTTTATTATTATCCTATGCTCTTTTTGCTCAGCTATGTAGGTGAGAGTTCCATGTTAGCTTCCTGTCGAGGGTATTTCACCTCTTCTGAGAAGTTTAGTTCGCTTTTGAAGATTTCGGGAGGTCTTAAGATCGATAAGCTTCTTTTCCTAATGAAAAGGACCATCTCAGTCTTCCTGGGATTGAACGACAGTGAGTGTTCCTTACACCATGTTTCTATTAATTTAAGCCCATCCTGCGCTCAATCGCACAGTGTGTTCACAAATTTGCCAGTCTGCTGGATAACTATGTCATCTGCAAGATAACTCACTAATATTTGTATATTTTGGCAACATCGAAATCTAGTCCTGAATATATAACTACTACTTTACCGGAAAACCAATCATAATGCGAAATGTATTGTTCAGCCGCACAAGGGCGCACAATTTATAACGCCACGATATTTGAAAATTTTCACCATCCGACGTTTCACATGGAATCTTTTAACAAGACGTCAGTATAATTATGTCAAAATTTTGTTGTTATATTCTCCTATTATTTGGTTTATTCGGTAGGGGGAAAATAGTTGTGTATAACACATGCTGGAAACGCTTTAGCAGCCCTTAACTATCAGCTGCTCTCGCTTCGCTACGCTCGCTTGTTATTCTAATAGTCTTGGGTTGCTAAAGCTTATTTTCTGCCCTTGTGATACAATATACCATTTTCGCCTACCTTACCGGAAATCAAAACATATAACAGCAAAAAAAGAGCGGAAAGTTTATAACGCCACGATTTTTGAAGTTTTTCACCATCTATCACTAGATTACTTAGACGCTTCATGTTAATTTACGTCAGTAAATGTCAAAGTTTTTCGTTTTATTTGGTAGGCGAAAAACAGTTGTGTGTGACACATGCGGAAAACGCTTTAGCAGCCCAAGACTATAAATAGATGCACGAGCAAGTGTAGTGATGTGACACAATACACTATTGATGCTCAAAATTCCCTGTACATCACCAATAACTTTTCAACGTCATCTGCATAAGCTAAAATACTTGGAGGATTCCGTGCCTGTTTCTGATCATTATTTCTAGGGATTTACATAAATTTATTATTAATGTCAGGAAGTTATAAATTTTAATTATGAGTGGCTGTTTTTGTTTGAATTTAGAGTAGGTACTTTCACTACATTTCACTTTTTACATATATCTTAGTTTTTCTAACGATAATAACGAGTGTAAATTGATTTAAAAAAATGTATTTAATCAATTAAAAGCTCATTTTTATCTTTAATTTTATCAGAAATTACTTTCTTGAGGATTTGGTAGCACAGTCAACTGAGATAAAGAAAAAAGTAGATATTGTTGGAAAAAGAAAAATTTAATACCTAGTACCACACACAGTGGTGGATTTACACTAGGGGTAGTCGGGGCTAGTGCCCAGGGCGGCAAAATTTGGAATTATGAATTAGAGTAAAATTTCAGTGATTAGATGGGGCGGTATTTTCTTTAGTGCCCAGGGGCGGCAATAAGTTTAAATTCGGCCCTGTCCACACATTGATACATCTAATAATTGTTTGTTACGTTAAAAAGTTTATTTAAAAAATAAATGATCAACATTTTTCAAAGCAAATGAAAGTACAAACACAACATATTTATTTTGTGAGATGTATTGGCTAGGCAACCAATATCACAGATTTGTATGTGGTGCGGTATAAGTATGCAAGTATGTAAGATGAAATAGTTGATTTGGGAAATAGGATTAGTCAGATTAGTGTATGGTTTAACACAGTTTTTAAGATTCATGTGATCAAAACCAGAGAATACCTAGTTGTTAGCTATCTTCTGACAGAACTACTCAGAGCTTCATATAACTGTTTTTAATGTGAAATAAGTCGGAAAGGATGACAAAATATATTTCGAAAATGCGCGCCAGCGCGAACGGCAAAAGTGCGAGGTGGCAAAGTCGAAATTCGGAGAGAGCACATAAAAATCCATACAATTACTAATTTTCAAAACTCCCGGAAAACTTTCAACGTGAAACTACCAAATGACTGTATAAACAGCAAGGGCATCGCCAGCTTATGACTAAGGGGGGGCAATGGGGCAATATTATGGAGGATAAAAAATATGAAGGCCGCGAGCATGAAACGTTACACTTTGGAAGTCTTTGCCTCGATGACGATGGTAATAAGAACGGTTCTAATATCAATGTATAAAACTTCACAAGCCCTCGACAGAACAATAACTAAATCAAACTTTCAAACACAGTAATAACTATTTATTTTAACAAAAATAATAATCAATTGAAACATAACATGCCGGGATTTTTTGCAAAACTTTCAATCTCTTTATCATACAAATTATTTAGGTTTCTATTTATTGTAGCTTTGTGTACACTCATCATGGCCAGACCATTAGGGCGATCTTCTGCCATGGCGCTTCTTGGCCATGTTTTTAGTCTTCTGAGGTTGCTATGTATGTATGTATGTGTGATTTTTGGGGTGACATTCACTGAGACCTAAAAGGTCTATTGTGCCCCCTTACTTCTACTCAGTTTCTGAGGAGAGTCGCAGAAACTAGTAGTTCCTTTAGTCCTATTTCCCGGAGGAATTTTAGGATGTCTGCAGGCTTCAACTTGGCAAATGTTCCTCTTCTATCCAGTAATCTCCCAGGTGCTGTGCTCTAGGATTCTGGAGTGCTGTGCAGTTGGAAAGTATGTGGATGGAGGTTTCTTCTTCCATTCCACAAAATCTGCATTCTTCTTCCTCCACTATTTTGAGCTTTTTCAGGTGCCCATTCAGGCGACAATGTCCCGTTAGGATCCCTGTCAAAACTCTTAGCGCAGTTTTACTTTGACTAATGCATTCTTTTGATCTCAACAGGTTGTAGTCACCCAGAAGAGTCTTTGATTGTATAAGCCCTACTAGATCTTTCCAATGGTCAGATCTTCTCTTTTTCTCGGCTTTACTTATTTCTTCCAATATTACATTGGAGCTGATTCCGCAAAAGGGTTCGGGGGATCGCTTCTCTGTACAGGTAGTGCTTGGTAAAGCGATCAAAATTTTCAATGCTTTTTCCGTTTTGGGAAAAAAGGAATTTATTGGCAACTGCCCCCCTGCTTCTCCTTGGCGACGCCCTTGATTAATAATGTTTGAAAAATGAATTCTCTACGTAGATTTTTACAAACTGATAAATTCTTCAATCAAATAAATATATATTTTCTAATAATGACTAATGACTTGTGTTCGCCAAAACAGCATCTGCCGACGTAAACATTCCTTTAAATATTTCACGAAGTGATACGAATTAGCATGTTGGCGGTTCCCAGAAAAACAAAAAAACGACTTGGATAAAATACGAAGATCGCAATGACCGATAAAGTTGATTGAGTACATACAACTCCCGAATAAAGAATAAATCGTTTCTTCATTAAACTTATCTAAATATTAAATTGACACGAAAACGTCACACGCTTCTTTTACTTTTATATATTTCGTGTGTGAAGGTATCAAAGAATTACAATTATGAGTGACGTAGGCAAAAATAAGAAGCAATAAATTACCGATTACAATTTTTAGACCAATACAAGTACCGTTTTAAACAATTATAAATGAAGGGCTGGCTGGAAAAGTTCATGCAATCCAATGAAAAACAAATATGTACAATTTTAATAATCCTTCAGTTCAATCCTCTAACCTAAAAGCTCAATAAATTCTAGACCGCTGGACCTAGCTGGAGTTTTTTTCAAAAGATAGTGTCAACTCAATCGTGGTAGTTCTTTAATTTCTCGGTGTGAATACAAACAGGGGGAATCAATGTCGAGCAGTTGCTGTAGTTAAGATTAGATTAGATTAGGTTTGATGCTATACAGATCACGAAAAATCTTATTAAGATGTACAGGTTACGTAATGATGATTGTATTTTTTTATTTCTTCAACACCCTCACTCCTTCTATGTTGGGAACATACTGAATAACACCAACTAGTGAATTCTCTTTCTCTCTGTAAAGGACAATCAACATTCGGCCAGCCCCTGGAACTAAGTACAAACAACTATTCTTCCTCTCTCTTTCAAGCTGTTTTTCTCATACTTTCCTTGTCGTACTTGTGTAATCAGGACGGTTCCATAAGATTTTTCGTGATCAGTATGTCTAATCGGTTTATTCCACTGCTACCTTTTCAGATTTATTGTGTTTCTCTTAATCTAGATCACATTCTCCCGCCAGACTCTTTTTAAATAGCCTCGGGACTGAATCTTCAATGTAACTTCTTGCTGTGGCTTCTTATCGCCCAGTAGAAGAAAACTGACATTTGCCAGGCAATCGCGCTGGCATTGGTTATGCTCTGCAGTTTCCTCCTCTAGGTGACAGAATCTGCACTAGGCTTCGTGCCTTCGATATCAGCTTGGTGTGCCTGTTAAGCTTACAGTGCTCTGTTAATATAACTACTACGGCTTTGACAGTTTTCCTATGAGTCACTTTTCACTTTTTCCGAAACAAGTGCCCCACAAACGGCATTCAGAAAAATATGAATATATGGAACAGAATCTCAAATTAAGTGCCGGTTCCTTTGGTCTTGATTTTAAAATCAAAAATGCCCAAATACTCTGGGAAAGAATTATTGTGAAATTTAACGCCGTACCAGCGAGGTGCAAGAAAGGACGATTGGCGAATGTGCAGAGAGGTAAGCTTTCAAATCAGTAATTTGTTGTGAACCTTAATTTATGGAGTGAATCATTCACATAAGGGACCGTGCTAGGCGCAGTCAGTACATAATAGTAGCACATTGCTCTGCACCAACGAAGCAGCTAACCATCTCTTCTTTTAACCGCAAGACGGTATGATGAAAAAGTATAGCTTCTCAAAGAAATTCGTTACGGAATTAATCAACAAGTATTCCTTCTTGTTGCTTAATTCCGTAACGAATTTCTTTGAGAAGCTATACTGGATTACCAGACTTGGGAAGAATGCCATTCAATGGTACACAAACGGCTCAACAGCAATAGAAGGAACTGGGATAGGAGTGTTCGGGCCAGGAACCAAACACTTTGAAACCTTGCAGAGCACCCCAAGTATCTTTCAAGTGAAAATCCACGCCGTGCGTTCAGTTCAATATAGATAAAAGATACGGATAGTCAAGCAGCCATTAAAGCACTGAGCTCTTTTGTAATCAGTTCTAAAATGGTGTAAGAATGCCTAGACAAACTCAATGAACTAGGTGAAAACAATAACTTACTATGGATTCCAGGACACATTGGAATAGAAGGAAATGAAATAGCAGATGAACTAGCAAAGAGGGGGACTGAAATACCCTTTTGGGGGCATGAACCCTTTGGCTAAATCAGTCCCAATGTAATATCGAAAGAAATAGTTAAAGCCGAGAAAAAGAGATCTGATAATTGGAAAGATCTAGTAGGGTTTAGACAATCAAATATTCTTCTGTTGAGATCAAATGAATGTGTGGGTCAAAGTGAAACTGCTCTAAGAGTTTTAACAGGGATCCTAACGGGACATTGTTGCCTAAATGGGCACCTGAAAAATGGAAGGTATGGAAGAAGAGACCTCCATCCACATACTTTCTAACTTCACAGCACATCAGAATCCTAGTGCACAACACCTGGGATTTTACTGGATAGAAGAAGAACATTTACCTAAGTTGAAGCCTACAGATATCCTAAAATTTCTCCGGGAGCTACTAGTTTCTGAGACTCTTCTCAGAAACTAAGTAGGAGTAAGGGTACACAATATATCTCTTAGGTCTCAGTGAATTTCACCCCAAATACATATGATTGGGACCATGCGATTCAGAAAGTATGATTTTTATGCGATTAATAATATCGGGCCAAGAATATAACGACGATCGACTCATGTGATCATTTACCATAATTCTATACCGCTCATTGTTCATGAAAAGACGTTCTGGAGGAGCAGATTCATCCAAAACATTTACCATGTCTGAATGAATTTCCTCAGCAGTTGATTTTTATATTCGATCACTGACACTCGAACTGGCTAGTGAACAAAGGAAACATTTTCCTTATTGAGATGAAATTGGACCGATGCTGCTGTGATAAATGAAACATTTAATTGGAACAAAAATTTCACCTTTATTTGTGTTTTTATAAATGGCGTTGCATGAACTTTTCAACCAGCCTATATGTTTGAAAATATACCAAACCTTAGAGATAAATCCAATAGCAATACGTATATCTCCTCTGCACATCTCGTAATTTCCTAATGCCAAAAATGTACCTGGCTCAGCTTCTTCGGGGATTTGTAGAGCCTTAGATCGATCTTGTTTTCGTTTTAATTTCAAAGATTGCTTAATATCCTTCGAGCCAAGATTTACCGCCGCTGCGCGATCTTTATCGCAATAAATTTCTTCATATTTTATACAGTTACGACGTCTTCTTCTCCTACCTTTTTTCTTCGATTCCTCGGCGAATTGTTTCGATAGTTTTTTAGTTGTTTCGACTGGGATTGTCTGTTTGCTTTTCATGTCCGTTTCTAGAGGTAAATTATTCAATTGATTGCGAACATGTCTAATCAGTTCAAAAAATGTGATGAAATGTACAAATTTGGATGATTTTGGAAAACTTTTACTGGAAAATCGTATGTTATCAAAAGATTTTAGGTAAAATAGTCTTATTCTTGGCCAAAGCAATATCATTTTCAAGAAAGACAAGGAAAGAAAAGAAAAGGAACTTTTTTTGTCTTTTATGAAACGATCGACTTCTCTCTGAAAGTCAGGTGGTGCAACAATTGTGTTCAGACTAAATTCATAAGCTGCTGGACCGGTAGTGATGGAATTTCATGTCAATAATAAGCATGACCAGCTTGCTTCAATTTATTTTTTCAGCCAATATATTTTTTGTGAAAATAAAAATCTGCACAATCCTTACAAAGTTTAAGTTGATAATATTAATAAACATAATCTAAGGTAAATCATGATCATGTTTTCATGGTTTCGTACATATAACGTAAATAGCATGCAATAGCGATAACCAAATATCTTTCATTTAGATAGTTAATCAATTTTGGAAGGATTGGCATACGTGGAATTAACAATTTCCAAGCTGCATGCGAAAGCTCAAGGATACGGGATTATATTATTATCGCTTTAACAGGAATTTTCCATGTAAATTTATTGCGTATATAGTTTCGAATAGGGGTGATTTTAATGTTGCTGGAATAGAAAATAACTAGATAGCATAGTTTCCAAATTTGTTTTATTGAAAAATATTCATTTTTTCGGGAAGCGTTAAGTGAAAATTAGATACATCTCTTTTCCTCAATGTCAAATATCCATTATACAGGGTGATTCATCAAGAATGTCCAATCTCTGAACTGTAGATTCTAGACCTCAAAATATGATGATTCTGCTCAACATGCCTCATGCAAATATTGCTAGTTTCCGAGATACGGGGTGTTCAAAGTTCAAATTTAAATTCTGATTTTCGCAATAATTTTTTATGGTTTCACAATTTCTCTTTGAAAATTTGCAATTTTACGTTTTTTGGCATGAGGAATCATAATTTGCACTCCAATTCAACATTGCTAATAGAGGGCGCTAGTTAGACTTGTTTGTGTTAATTAAATCAAAGTAAATTTTTCTTGGGCTAAACTTACAGCTAGAATAATAAAAAAATATTAAAAAGCGTTAAATTTTACAAAAAAAATTACTCTTCTTTGATTCGTGTAACTCAATCGGTTATCGAGTTATAAATTTGTGAACAAAAATAAAAAACTTCAAAGCAAATGCTAAAAATGCCCACCATTTACTTCAGTACACTTTATGATCCGCTTTCGTAAAGATCTCTTAATATCAAAATCACATTCGTGAATTAAGCCGTGGTTTAATTTTTCGTTTTCTTTCCAAGTAGGCTTGTGTCGCTATTAGACAGTTTGTGTGGAGTTTAATTTTTCGTTTTTTTTTTAAGTAGGCTTATATCACTTTCAGACAGTTTTTGTAGAAGCAAAAATTGGATAATAATAAGAGTAAGTAATACATTAGTATACCATTTATTAACAATTTAGTAATTAACAAGTGTAATAGTTATTTATCAAATAATGCCTAGGCATAACTATTTTTCCAATAATGAGATGCGCGATATGGTTTGTGTGTTTGCTCAGTCAAATTACAGTGGTCCAGCTGCGGCTCGAAGATATTCACAATTATACCCAAATCGAAGGCAACCCAATTACAAACTGTACCGAAATCTTCACAACCGCTTAGGTGAAACGGGGTCTTTACGCTCTAAAACTGAGCACGGTGCTACAAAAAAAATCACTGCCGATGAAGAAGATGAAATTTTAATTTGTGTTACGGAGAATCCAGATATCAGTACTCGCCGATTAAGTCTGCAAAAGGGTATAAGCCAATCATTTATTTTTAGAATACTAAAGAGGGAAAAATTGCATATCATTACACTCCTGTTCAGAATTCATTACCTCAAGATTTACCTAAGTGTCTACAATTTGCCCATTTTTTGCAAGATAAACAAAATGTTAACCCAGATTTTCTGGATACAATTCTTTCCACTGATGGGGTAACATTTACCAGACGAGGAATATTTAATTATAAAAATAATCATTTGTGGGATTCTGAAAATCCACATACTATGAGCGAAACACATTTTCAGCACGAGTTTAAGGTGTGGTGTAATATGTGGGTATTTAATAGGTCCTTTTGAATTGCCAACCAATTTAAATGAACCTCTTTCTTTAGATTTTCTTCAAGTACATTTACAGGAATTACTGGAGGATATACCTCTCGATTTAAGACAAAATATGTGGAGCACGGAGCACGGAGCACCACCACATTATTCTTTACAAGTTCGTCAATACTTAAACGAACAGTTTCCGCATCGATGGATTGGTCGTGGAAGTGACTTGCTTGGCCACCAAGAGACCCTGATTTCAATCCTTTGGATTTTTCAATTTGGTCGCAAATGAAGGCATTAGCTTACAAAGAAAAAATTACTTCTCTTCCACAACTGCGACGGAAAATAGAAGAAGCCGCGGATGTGATTAAAAATAATAGACAAGGATTATTTGATATGAGGAGATCATTACAAAAGCGGATCATAAAGTGTATTGAAGTCAATGGTGGGCATTTTGAGCATTTGCTTTGAAGTTTTACATTTTTGTTTACAAATTTGTTATTGTTACATATTTAAGGAATAATAAAATTTTTTAAGAAAAAATTAAAATTTATTGAACTTTTAAGAAGCAAATAACTCGATAACCGATTGAGTTACACGAATCAAAGAAGAGTAACTTTTTTTTCTAGAATTTAACGTTTTTTATATTTTTTTATTATTTCAGTTGTAAGTTTAGCCCAAAAAAAGTTTACTTTGATTTAATTAACACAAACAAGTGTAACTATAGCGCCCTCTACCATCAATGTCAAATTAGAGTGCAAATTATGATACCTTATGCCAAAAAAACGTAAAATTGCCAACTTTCAAAGAGAAATTGTGAAAACATAAAAAATTATTACGAAAATCAAAATTTAAATTTAAACTTTGAACATCCCGTATCTCGGAAACTAGCAATATTTGCATGAGGCATGTTGAGCAAAATCTTCATATTTTGAGGTCTAGAATCTACAGTTCAGAGATTGGACATTCTTAATGAATCACTCTGTATACCTTGCAAGCAAAAAAAACCACCATTGAAGCAATTATCTAAGAATTCATTTAATGAGTTGGGCACGAGATGTGTGAGTTTGATATAATATCTGTCTCTTGATAGTGAATGGTGGAGTTTCCTCCGATTTCTGCTGTATATTATCTCTTGTTACTATTTACGTTGTCGCCATGACGAGCTTCTTAGCGTGGAAATAAATGATCCCGTCTTCCCTTATCGTTAGCTCTTTGATAATGTACACTATCTGTACACAACCCATGATTTATTTATTTATTTTGGAAGCCGTTCTGATGTCGGGAGCACTGCAACCTATTGGCTTATTGTACCTACTCTACTCCCACATTCAGTCCACCCATCTAGTTATCCCCGTACCTTCGAGTAGACGATATAGGTCCATTGATATACTTCAGGTGGCACACTGGCTTCTCCGAGGATTGTTTGTCTCCTCGAGTCCAGTGCCTCACAGTCAGATAAGATGTGGGTTACGGCCTCGGTCTCCATGCCACAAAGTCTGCAGCTGACGTCCCCGTTATATAACCCTATTTTATGCAGGTGATCTTTTACCGGGGTACGACCCGTTAGATAACCTGTAATAATTCTTAGCTTGTTTCTACTGATATTCAGTAGTTCTTCGGCCCGTTTTACACATGTTTTACCTATGAAGGTCTTACCGTGTACCTGCTTTGAAGTGTTCCTCCATTGAAGTCTATGCTGGCGTTGTACCCATTTTTGTATTTGCACTCGGACTACCTTCTTTGTGGTTCCAAGAGCTGGTTCTGGTCCAATATATGCTGTTGCTGAACCTCTTCTCGCGAGTTCATCAGCTTGTTCATTTCTAGAATAACCGTTATGTCCCGACACCCACACTAATCTTACTTTAATGTGGTCTGCTAGTTCATTCAGTTCTTTCTGGCATTCTTCTACCAATCTGGATGTTACCTTACGGCTGTTTAAAGCTGCAAGGGCTGCCTGACTGTCAGTTAGTATGCTTATCCTATGAGTGTCAGTCCTATGTTTGTTAATTCTGACACATTCTAGGATAGCATAAATATCTGCCTGAAAGTCAGATGTATGTTTTCTATGATTACTTAATTTGGAAGCCAAACACAGATCAAATAATAACTGATCTGGAGCTATCAGAATTCCAGAGGTTCGCTTGTCTGTGCACAATGGGTGGCAATGAGAAGCAGCTCGACCACTTCATTGGAAGTCAATTTAGCGCCTCTTGCTCCACAAGTAAAGAAGCGAG
>CAJUYI010000253.1:61508-96892 GCA_910591695.1 Galerucella pusilla | reverse complement strand
TAGCCTGTGAAGGCTCCTTTAGAGCCTTCTTCAGCTAGCTGGTCTGCCGTTTCATTCCCTGCGTAAGTCTTCCGATTTCAGCCTAATAATTGCCATCACCACTCCTGCCCTTACAAAAAGTTCCATAGGAGGAACAAGGGCTTCCATTGATACCGTCCCTATGCTGATCATTGCCCCAGTAATACCAGGGAGGGCCTGTCTTTGGATTGCAGTTAATATGTTCACAGCAAAGAACACTTCTGTCCTCCTCCACCAGACTATTGTTCCATAGGTCCGTTGGTCTTATCACAGTTATGTAAAGCCAGTGAACCACCTCAGGTCGGAGTTTTGCCCATTACTCTAGTCGCCCTGGTAGTAATAGTTTCCAGATGTGTCTTCCAATTCAGTTTAGAATCAGGGGTCACTCCCAGATATTTAACTTCCCTGGATATTTCTAGTTCTTCTCCAAACAGCATTACTCTACCCTGTGGAAGAACTCTTCTATTCGTGAAAGCAACTAGTTTGGTTTTTTTGGATTAACTGAAAGGTTCTCTTTAAGGCATAATTCCTCCACAATTCGTAGTGCTTCTTGCATGGCATTCATGATTACCTCTGGGAATTTCCCATTGTGACAATCACTATGTCGTCCGCAAAGCCCTGCGTCCATATGCCTTGATCATTCAACCTGCAGATCAAGTCGCCTACAATTTTTTTTGCTTTTTGTTGGTTGTTTAAAATACATTTTCCCATGATACCGTCACATCCTAATATACCGACCGTCAGACACATCCAGACACTAAAAATTTGACACATTGTCAAAAGTGGTTATGTTTCTAGAAGATTCAAAGTTTCTTGGCCAAATATCTACTAGTTAGGTCTAGTTCCTGACCGAAACAAATTTTTGAAAGAATAGAGGTTCCTAGTCAACACTTGTTGAAGTTAAATCCATGTGAGGAAAGTAATTTATATTTCATTTACGATAAGTTTGCAATTTTGACATTTGTAGTAACAATTGCAGCCTCTGAACAAAATCCAAATATCCAAAGTGTAAATGGAATAATTAATCATATAAAGGGGGAAGTTACGGTCCAAAAGTTGGCTGCCGTGTCTGGGGTTGTCAGACTTATGTTCTCAAAATCAGACAATTTTATCAGAATTTCTTGTGTTGGTTTGTCGTTTTCATTCGCATTTTATAGTTTGTTATTTACTGATCAAGATATAATCTGCTATTTTCATAGCTATTTAAAAGAGAGTATCGAACACTGCGCCGCAATGCATGAGTCTTTATCAAGGGGTTTGCAAGGAGATGGTAGCATCCCTAATATCATTTATTGAGAGATAACGTTATAACGGTGGACCGCTAATTCCTATTACTTCTGTGAGAGATGTAAGTTTTTAATAAATACATTGTTACTTAATACTGCAATAACGATGCAATTCGACATGTTGATGAAGATAACATTTACAGTTAAATGTCACTCGTACCTCATATGAAGAATTTGTTAAAAACTTACGAGCATTCATACAGGTACTCAAATCATGGCTAGTAAATATGGGCTTTAGTGTTTCTTCGGAGAAGTCTGTTCTGGTTTGTTTTAGTCGACATCGACTGAAAACGTCCAGGACTCTTTCTCTTAATGAGTTCACATTCCCATGTGTCGACGAATACAAATATCTAGGTATTATCCTAGATAAAAAATTATTATGGACTAGTCATATCAAGTACACTAAAAAAGGACTGAATCTTCTCCGAGTAGTTTCCAAACAAAAATGGGGAGCTGATTCAAATATTTCCTTTATTTTTTATAAGTATTATATCCGTTCAATATTGGTTTACGGGTGTACATTTTATGGTTCCTCATCAAAAACCAATTTAATAACTATTGACCGAACTCAATACAAATCATTAAAAATATGCCTACGAGTTATGATGTCATCACCTAATCAAGCTGTTTTAGCAGAAATGCAAGAGCCTCCGCTAATAATAATAATAACTCCTTTATTTCAGATCATGATTACAAGTAAACATAAAGTGAAATGACGTCATACAAACAAAAAACTCAATAATTAACCAAAAACAAAAAAGTACCGTATACATTAAACACTAATAAAATCTTGCAACGTATAAGGTTCCAAATTTATCAACATTTTTCTAATCTTGTTCTTAAACATTTTTTGTGAACCAATTTCTTTTATTTTATCAGGGAGAGAATTAAAAAGCCTTAGACACATATAATGAGGGCACTTTTCGGTAAGCGTCAGTCTATGTATATTAGAAGGCAATACCTAGCCGAAAAGCTTCTTATTAAATATCGAACATATAACACGTATATGGTTAAAAAAAAATTTCAACAATAAACACTGACAATCTCACTAGCCCATACTGGAGAATAAAAACCAGTCCTCCATTAGCAGACGCTTTTCTTAATACCAACAGTAAAGAAGATCTGATCGTAGAGCAAAATAAGTACCCTATATTTCAATTCAATTATGAATCTTTAGTGACTGTACCTAACATCATATACCCTTGTTTTTACGAAATTAGTAATATTAACCAAGTAGTTTTGAAAACTGAACTTAACAATATAGGCGACAATGGTACTACAATATACACCGATGAATGGAAATGTGATTAAGGAACTGGTGCAGCATTTTTTGTTTCAAACTCTTATTATGTGGAAAGATTTAGAATTTCCAACTATTGTTCTGTCAAAAGCGGGTCCGGTCATTTGAGCGAACGTTGTAGAAATCCTCTCAGGTATATTCATTCCCACTAAAAGGGTACTGGTCACTTGAGCGAAAACGAGGGATTAAAATTTAATGAATGGTTGAAAATTTTCTAAGAAAACAGAACAACAAATTGATATTTAATGATATTTTAGTTACACTTTGATCTGTGTCAGTTGGTCGGGAAGCGAGTCTTTTCATAGCCACTTTAATTCAAGTTTTTATAACTCGCATCCCGATATATTTAAATTCGTTGAAATATTGAAAAACGTACAACTGCACACCTATATCAAAATATATAGTGTTAATCAGACGAATAATAAAAGAAGAAAATATATTGATCGAGAAAAATATTTGAAAAACTCAATTGATTTATATAAACAAAATAGAATAACTAGGTTAAATTTCATAAAAATTGTAAGCCATTATTATAATAAATAGATTTTATATTATCAATTGACCTTTTCTTTCATTTTCTAACACAGGTAAAATTTTACCTCTTCGCTTGACTGACCCAACATCGAAAATAAACTTTCGCTCAACTGTCCTGTATTATTAGAGAAGCCATGTTGATTTCTGAGAATTTTCGCTCAAGTGTCCAGCGTCCGTCAAAAGTTCTATCAAAAGCATTAACTTGGTGTACTTTAAATTCGATCCAAATAGCTGTTCATATTATTCGACGTGGGGAACGCGTTCAACAGTGTCAGTAAACGGGCGGTGTTGAGCGCGTTGACAAAGCTCGGAGTAGGGGAGGGGCTAGTTAATCTAGTAGAGGACTACCTGACAGCTCGTGCGATAGTGGACACTAGGGGGAGAAGGTATGGGACGGAGATTGGAGTGCCCCAGGGCTCGGTTCTGGGACCGACGCTTTGGAAGTGTGTGTTTGATGAAGTTTGTGGGATAGCATGTGAAGAGGGATGTGAGATTACGGTGTATGCGGACGATGAATGTCTGGTATGTACGGCAAAAGGAGAGGTGGAGATAGGAAGAAAGGCGGAGAGGATGTGTAGGGAGATTGTGGAGTAGATAGAGCGGTGTGGACTGGAAGTGGCTGAGGATAACATGGTGGGGCTACTGGTGAAGGAGCGGAGCAAGGCAAGGGAGGTGGGGGTGATGGAGAAGGGAAAGAAAATTCGGATGAAGGAGGCGGTGAAGTATCTGGGGGTGTGGTTGGATAGCCAATTATCCTTCAAAACCCATATGTTGAAGGCTGCACAGATGGCAAAAGTAAGGGCAGCGTGGCTGGGAAGATTGATGGGTAATGGGAAAGGACCGGGAGAATGGAAGAGGAGGATAATTGGTAGGACGGTAAAGCAGAGTATGCTGTATGGCGCGAAAGTGTGGGGTGAGAAAGCAGGGGTGAAAGGGAGGGTTAGACCACTCCTGCGGGTGCAGAGAGGAATACTTCTGATGGTGGTGCAGGCGTACAGGACAGTGGGTGGACTGGCAGCAGCAGTGCTGTCACGGTCCTATCCATTGGACTTGATGGCTAGAGCCAGACAGAAATGCTGGAGGGGTGCGAGCAAAGAGGTAGTACAGGAATGGATGGATGAGGAAATGGAGAGAAGGTGGGATGAGTATGAGGGCGCGCTAAAAGGAGCGATTGGGAGCAGGAGAAATTGGGTGGACCCGAAATTTGGAGAGGTGAACTACATCTTGACGCAAAATGAACACTTAAACTAAACTTTTTGTTTTCTCAGACCTTTTAAATGATTATAAGAAACATATTAGAACCAATTGGGAGCAATCTTACGCCGACTTCGCTAAAACATCTAATAGTCAATATTTCCTTTTGCATCCTACTTTACCAACTAAGATTCCTCATATTTCTTATTTTGATTATAGAAAACAATATACCTCCATCATATCTCGTTTAAGAATGAATCATGGTCGTCTCCCGAATCATCTTTTTAAAATAGGTATTGTGAATTCTCCAGCTTGCTCCTGTAACAATGTATTAGTAGGAGACTTGAACCATATTTTTTTTGAATGCATTGAAAACAAAATAGCAACAACCGAACTTTACAATTCTCTGATCGATTTCAATTTCCTCTTCCCACAAATATAACCACTCTTTTGGCATACATGGGTAAGTACCTATGTACTTGATGCTATAGTGAATTTCATAAATAAGTCTAAATTATCTATTTAGACATACGCTTTTAATTTTCTGTGGCTAATAGACTATGTCTGAGGCCATTCTCCACCACACACACACACACAGTTAAACTTATGGTTTCAAACTTGGACATCTTGGAATTTATGTAGGTATTTGCTCATCAAAATTTCATAATTTCTGCTCTTATTTTTGAGTTGAATGTAATCTTATACAAAAACAACTTATCAACATAATTTTATACCAACTGCTGGAAAAAAATTACATCGTGTCTTGTTCTAAGTTCTTTCGTTTTTTTTACTATTTTACGCCACAACTGTCTATCTTTTACTTTATGTTTCGCTTCCTTCACATTCATGATATTTAAATCCGCGTTTACTTGGTCTTCCCATCTTGTTTTAGTTCTTCCCCTAGCTCTGTCTCCAACTGGTGGCCATTCTGTTATTTTTCTCAGTTCTCAGTTCCCAGTCTTAGTGCTTTTATATATTTTACAATGTCTCCCCCATTATTTTTTTGTACAATTTCATAATCCATCAGTCTTCTGCATTCTCCTTCTCCGGAACTATATACTATATACATTTGTTTTATACTATATGTCACTGGCTTGCATTAGGTGAATTTATTTTTCCTTCAATCTACTTTGTAAATTTATTTTTTATACGGCTTAATTATAAATTTTAATTTTTTTATTATACACATTTTTTATCTAGAACGTTTCTACAGTATTTTCCATTTTTCTTAGTTTTTTTTTTTTGGCAAACAACAGCATCTAAAAGTTTGCTGATGTTAGGTTTGAATTTTTTTATAGGAAATAAAATTAGTGGCGCACATAAATTATTTTCTTTTCAAAATAATATCTTTCTAATTTCCATCAAATAACAAAGCCTTAGGAACTGGCTTTTTTATCAACAAATATAAAGTCAGTTTGGCAAGAATCTGCAATATTTTCAATATATTTTCTTGCATCATTCAACGGAATTAGCTTACCTTATTATAAGAATGAATTGCTTTGGAAAGATTCCCTGCTTTTATATGACTGTTGGCTTCTTCAAAATACAGTTTTGACTCTTTCATCTGATTCGACAGCTTAATCATGGACTCTGTTCTTTGCCTCTTTCTTTGATCGCCCATGGTGAAGACTATATTCGCTAAATCAAAAAAAATATATTTGTAAACATGTTTACCTTCACACATTTATTTTTCTTTTTATTCTCATTCCACCCACAGCTCTAGCTAAAGTTTATCCAATATTAATGGCAGAAGCTAACGTTCGTGATGTCTCTCTTGATCTGCATAATGCCAAGTCAAATAAAAAACTGGGCAAGAGATACGAACACGTGTTCGCTGCTTCTGCAATTGAATTGGGAAGATCTTTATATTCATTGATAAGTTTTTTTTATTTTTCTCAGGCAGGAGAATTATAAAAGTGTAAAAAAGAGATAGGACGTCGTTCATACTCCTGCAAAAGAGTTTAAAAGATTATCGAAGTACTTTAAACTTCCCGATCTACTATGCAACCATTTAAAGTTGGGGCTCCACAAAACTAGGGCAGATCCTTGAAAATTTCAAATTGAAAATATCTCTTTAGACAGCCGGCACAGTCCTCCAACATCTAGGTATATTGTATTAGATTAGATGGTGTGGCTAATCGGCTTATTCTACTGGGACCTTCTAAGATCTAATGTGATCCTCTTAATCTAGATTAAATCATCCAACCCGACTTTTTCCTAATAGCAAATCAGCCCCGATTCTTTCATGTAGTTTCTTGCTGGTGGCATACTCTGCTGCAATTTTCTACACTACTACAGTAGGTATATTAACATTTTTTTTTGGATAAACTATTTTGCCTATTGCGTTTCCAAACCATTTCTAAAGTGTGCTTTTAAAAATGTAATTGAGTCTTACTCTGTATATGTTGACATTTTGAACTATTTATGTGCAAGTTTACGATATAATAGAACATATCAATGGTACTATTTACTAAAAATGCATATTTATTTGTTTATAATAAAATTACGTGGTCACGAAAAACAAGGATTTTTCAACTCCAGCACCCTGTATTTCGGAAAAGATAGATTACAAAGAAGTTGTCAAAGCATCTCTGTGGAAATATTTGGATAATTTTAATAAAGTTTTATGGAACATTAAAAGCCAAAAATAAAAATAAATTTCATAAAGCCAATTTTTTTAAAATAACATGTCCAAAGATAAAAAAAAGAATATAAAGGAAACAAAATGAATTTATAAAATTTACCACATCTGGAATTTTTAAGTTCTTAAGCATCTTGAAAAAACACTTACGGTTGTTTTATAAATTTTAAAACATCATTGAACTAATATTTTCCCAATACCATCATCCACTCACTCACAACACCGGAACTCTATCGGACTGTGCCTAATCGGCATGCACAACAAGAGCGATCGAGAGTTACTGATTACGAGAACAAACCGACGATAAACCGCCAACTGCCGCCAACCTCCCGATACCACCCCCAAGAACGACTTATTTAGGGGTTGTTATTACAAACTTTTTCATGTTTTTCGATTGTTGCTTCCTTTGTCGAGGCCGAGAAAAAATTCAATGTCTACACTGTGAGAATAACTCTAAGAAGACTTTGAAAAGTGTCCCAATTGTTGTGTGATTCGAAAGACCGAAATTCTCTTTCAGCTCTTGTATTTTATTCAGTTTTGGATTGTATTCGCTTATTATACCAAACGACAAAAAAAACAAGGGCATTCTACGGTATTCCTCCCTTCCGTTCACGAGAATAATTTAGTCAGTATATGTCCTATTTTCAGCAAGATTTTAAATATCATAATAGTATATTAATTACCAAGTCTCAAAAACGTTACTTCAGTCACGAGCGCTTTACGAAACGAGTGACTAAAGCTTCTGCTAAAGATATGCTAAGCTCTTTTGTATGCCATCATATCATATCAGATCAGTATTTTTGTGCAGGCAAGGACATTTAGAGAAAAGCGGCTATTTTGGTTAAGGTTATAGTGAAATTAGATGGGCTGTCCTTGTAGCGAGTTTGGATAACAGTAACAAGTCCCATTGCGAGTATCAGCTTTAGGCTTTTTTATTGGTCTGGATGGAAGTAATGTGGTAGTTGAGGCTGATGAAGTAATGGAAGGAGACAGGAATGTAAGAGTGTACTGTTTTCTAGCCTGTGAGTAATGATAGGAATATAGTAGCTGGAAGTTTAGGATCAAGTAGAGTGATATCATCTGGAGATGACTATAGGAGTAGGGGTAATAAGAAGTAGGGGTAATGAAAAAAGTTGGAAAAAGGAGGGAGAAAAAGAGGAAGTATTAGATGAGAGTAGATTGGTATCAAGACAATTAGTGACTTTAGGGAAGGAGTTAGCAGTATGCCTGGTGAGATTCCCGAGTAAACATTCTAAGACAAAGGGATGTATTTTTATGAAAGCTGAAGCTGCAAACCAAGATCCTTTAGAGATTGCTCGATTATGGGGGATGGAAGGGCATATGTTCGAGATCAGAATTCTTCTAGCAAGACAGAGATAAGTCTTCGAATGGGAACGACAGCAGAGTTAACCGTGATGTGTGAAGTACTGTTTAGAAACTGATCTGCGATTTAAGTGAAACAGAAAAATGCAAATTTTATTATTGGAAATACAGGAAGCAAATGTGACATTTTTGGGAATTGCTATTTCCCCAATTTAATAGATTCTCTTAGTACAGTTTTTGGTATTGAGGACATAACAAAAGGCGGTGGTTTGGTGAGTGTGGCAGCGACGGGTTATAGATGTCAAAGGTAATAGTATACTATGTCCTCCGTGGCATATAGCCAGGGAAGTAGTTGTTCATTCTTGATGAACGATCTTTGTTCTTTGATTTTCAAAGAATCTGTAAGGCATTATAATAGTATTATACTATTAACTTTGACACCCAGTATACTTGTTTATTTTTCGAAAAATGTATTTGTTTCTAGCTACTCTTTGAGACACTCTGTATTTCGTTAATCACTTTATGGCGTTGTCGACAGATAATATTTATTGTCGCCTTGACTTCCTTAAAGTGTGTCCAAATCGATATAACTTTATGGTTCACTATTAGAATATAATTTTTTTCTTGACAAAAGCTTTTTCAGTGCTAAAATATTGTCTTTGTATCTACAAGACGGAAGTTTGGGATATTGAAAATGTATTTTTAGTTTAAATTTTCGCTTTTTCCTGCTGTCATTGAACTATTTTTAAGTCTATAAAACATATATGTATAAGGTTATCGATAGAAAGCAAAAAATATATTATTGAGAGAATATATTATTTCAATCCTATTACACCTAGTACCAATGAACAAATAACAAGCTACAAAAAAAATCCGAAGAATTAAATTCAAATGCCTTTTTTGTACATATGTACATTCTCAGAGAATAATATTTTTATGTCTCTATTTATTTGCATTAGTGCCAATCCCACAAGCCTTTCTTAGACCATGGTTGAGCGAAACTAAGTTTTAAGCCGTTTCGACGAGAAAAAACTTTCTGACGTTGCTACACTTGCCAACCTTATTTAAGGTTCAACAAAACTTGGTGCATATAACCAAGGCAACATTAAAGGTGTTTCAATTTTTAAACCAGCTTAGGTAAAAAGTGCATATGGCTATAAATAGATTATTAAATAAAATATATATAATTATAGACAGATTCGGCAAATTATCAAGTTTCGTATAGCATTTCTGTGAGTGGAAGAGAGGAAGCTATAGAATAACAGAGGGGCAATGTATAGAGAAGAGATATATAAAGCATCTTCATCGTCTAAAACTCCAAAAACAACCTCCAGTTCTATTAAACCACGCTCACTGGTGGAATTTCACATATCAGTCCTGAATTCCATTCTTTCGCTTCTCCAGCGAAAATATTCAAATTTCACCAAGACGAATTTACCTCTACGGATGAAAATTCCGACAAATCTTCATCCTACGCCCAGGCTGCCAGAGATCTCCGGCTACTTCCAATACTTACTCTCAGGCCTCCTCCATGAACAGAGAATCCATGAAGAGACAAATCAACGGAAAAGCCTCAGTTTAGACTTTTTCTTAATCTCCGTCCTAGAAATCATCTATCACAACTTAATTCCAACATACGAAAACTACAACCCAAATTCTGCTCTCAAAGGGAACTTTTCATCCTTCATCATGAACAGGAATGAAACTCTAACATGCCAAATCACATATCTGAAAGCAAATCCCATCTGCACAGCCTTTCTGAAAATTCCAAAGTACATTTGACCCAAAAATATACAGTCAAAAAACCGGAATGCAATTGGAGCAAGATAACTGTTGCATCTCTTCACCAACAGCCTCCTACTTGCAGGAACATCCCCGCCCAACAAAATTCACCAAACTTCACCTTTGACAGATCAAACATCGACAAGAATATCTACCCTTCGCTGCTAACATCGGGTCTCTGAGACCGATCGGAACAAATTTTACCGATGACACCGATCTATTAACCCAGTACCTTCTTGTGTGACTAAGGTGAGTTTAGTGTGTGAAAAGCGTTTATATAGAGTGCATCGTTATTCAGATAGGAGCAAAATCGGTCCGTGAAACCGAGGTTAGTAAACTTGTATTTTGAAAATTGTTGCTCAGCAATATTTTTACACATTTTATTTTGTTGTAGATTATCCAAAACGGCTAAAGGATATTATGAGAGAGATCAGGAGCATCTCGAAAGATTATGGAAAGATGTCGAAGATGAACTACATTTGCCAGATGATTTATGTGTTTTGGAGCACTTAACGCCAATATGTAAAGAGTGCAGTAGCCAGACTATTACCGAAGACTAAAATTTTTCGAATAAGTACCCGTTATAAACGTATGAAAGTTAAGTTTTTTGCTTTTAGTTCGTTTAAAAATATGTAATCTAGCTGCTAGCAAATATTTTTGTGTTATGTTTATATTATATGTATAATTTAAAAAGTTATTACAAGATATACCATTCATCTTTTTTAACAAACACCTCACTTTGTATGGAATAAAATATATCCTAACTGTTGAAAAGTAAATAATGTGTCTTACTTATAATTTAAAACTACATCTCTTCCACCTCTCTAATCAGAGTCATCACCGAGTCTGAAACCCAACTTCATCGGACACTTTCAAAAGGAATTTACGACCTCAACCACAGAAATTTCTAACGCAAACACACTTTCACCCGTCCCAAAGGATTGTACTCGATGTACAAAATTAGCCCCCTCCTACACCAAATGTAAAGCCAAGCTTTACTCCTGCCCAAGCCATGGTAGTCATGACCACAGATACGAAAAATTTGACAAATCCAACAAACCTTCCTGCACAAACTGTGGTGGCGACAACGCCACATACCATCCAAAATCCTCAAAAGGGCATAAGAAAACAGCTCCCATCACACTCCCAGAACCTTCAATGCCACTCGCCAAAAAATTTCCATTAGATGGTAATTGAGAAGCTGTATCCTGATACAACTTCAACTGCTCTGTCCTGTAATTTTACCCATTTTGTGATATTAAGGCAGATACGAGAATGACTGAATGTACGCTGGAAGGCAAAGGGAACTGGCATGAAGAAATCATCACCCACAGTCATTATCACAAACTCGCTTCTTGAAATGAGAAGTAACAACTGGTAACAACAAGCTGGCCATTATTAGTGACAACCAGCCATAGGTACAACTTAGGATGGGTTGTAACTTAAACTTTCGTCCAATTAGCATATACATGTCTTTTTTGCATGGAAGAGGAGGAAACAGCCCCATTCATTATTTTCGAGAGCGAAGCACTGACTCACTAAAGATATCTCCAAGAAGGATTTAGAGAATATACCAATAGGGACAGCTAATCTCTTCACAAAAACGGTACAATCAAAAGTACAAAAAGCCTAAGGTGCCGAGGACGAATAATGTATGATAAATCGATCAATTATTTTATAATTAGATAGAGGATATAATTAGATACATAATCATGGGACCTATTTTCACTAATGTATAATTGGAGTGATAATTGTCATAACTATAATAGTTACTTTCCACTCTGGAGTAGTAGCCGGAATATACGGGGTACAAGAGAAGATCGCGATCTCTCTAAGCCTAGGGAAGCATGCTACTGTCTTTCAGGCAGAGGTAATGGCGGTGCAATTCTGTGCAGAAGAGGTGGTGAGACGAGAGGTGGATAGCCAAAGAATCGTCATCTACTCCGACAGCCAAGCAGCACTGAAGGCGATACGCTCATAGCGGATAACATCAAATCTGGTGTGGCAGTGACGCAAGACCCTAAGCAGACTAGACTGATAGCACACAATTGGCCTAGCAGATGACAGCCTATATATGTTTTACCCGGAAGAAGACGAAACCGAGTAGCACATACTCTGTGATTGCGAAGGCCTAGCAAGGGTGCAGTTTCACCTACTCGGAGAAGATAAACCGAGGGCAGAGAGCTACGCAAAGGGGGCGGTATCCAGGCTAATAAGTCTAATAAAAAGAATAAAGCTAGATATCGAGCTCAAAATACAGGGAAGACCACAATAGATCTGCAATGGTTGCAGTGGGATAGGACAAAGAGCCACTCCAATTCTAATCTAACCCAATCTACTTTCCATGAGCCAATCTTTTTCAACTTTTAATCGAGATTTCAATTAAACTAATACCAAAATTATGCTTTTTGAAAACGCATATTGTTTGTTCACTTGTATATGTCACTTTTCAGGTTCATTAATTAGTATATAAATCTTCCCTAAACTACCTATCAACAAACAAATTAATCTCTTAAAATAACCTCGAACCAAGAATATTTTATTGCAGTGGATCAGATATATTTTAAAATGAAGAGGAGTTGTATAGATCGATATTCTTGATTCTAATGATGTAATACATTAATGTTATGTTCAAAATCTTTGGCTCGCGTGTATCCAGTTAAATTTATACAAAGCACGCGATTTCTCTGGTGAATTGTCATTTTGTTTTATTTTTTCTTGTTATTTATGCTCTTTTTTATGACGGGTTTAAAGTGGGGTATATTGTTGGATTTTTTGATCCTGATACTAATTATTAGACATTCGACAATTCTTGTATCGGAAATGTATGAATTTTTGGAATCCAAACTTTTGATTTAAGTAATCATTATGTATGTATGTATTTTGGGGTGACATTCACTGAGACCTAGAAGATCTATTGTGCCCCCTTACTTCTAGTCGCTCCTTTAGTCCTATATCCCGGTGGAATTTTGGGATATCTGCATGCTTCAACTTAGGTAAATGCTCCTCTTCTATCCAGTAATCTCCCTGGTGCTGTGCTCTAGGATTCTGAAGTGCTGTGCAGTTGGAAAGTATGTGGATGGAGGTTTTTTCTTCCATGCCACAAAATCTACATTCTTCTTTCTCCACTATTTTGAGCTTTTTCAGGTGCTCATTGTCCCGTTAGGATCCCGGTTAAAACTCTTAGCGCAGTTTTACTTTGACTTATGCATTCATTTGATTTCAACAGGTTGTAGTCTCCCAGGAGAGTTTTTGATTGTATAAGCCCTACTAGATCTTTCCAATGGTCAGATCTTCTCTTTTTGGCTGATTCCGCAAAAGGGTTCAGGCCCCCAGAAAGGTATTTCAGTCTTTGCTAGTTCATCTGCCATTTCATTTCCTTTTATTCCAGTGTATCCTGGAATCCATAATAAGGTGATTATTTTGTTCTCGCCCAGTTCATTGAGTTTGTCTAGGCAGTCCCACACCATTTTGGAACTGTTTACACAAGAGCTCAGTGCTTTAATGGCTGCTTGACTATACGACATTATGGTAATCCTTTGTCTTCTGAATCCTTTATTAATATTGAACTGGGCGCACTTTCTTATGGCGAGTATTTCCGCTTGAAAGATACTTGGGGGTTTTCCCAATGTTTCAGAGTGTTTGGTTCCTGGCCCGAACACTCTTATCCTATATATTGATGTCAGTTGTATCGAAAGAGCCTTGTGAAATCTAGGTTTATATTTAAGAAAGCCTATTACTTGTTTCGGAACTAGCTACCTGTGGACGGTATCACCCACAAAATTGTCGTTATTGGTGGTTCAATACAAAGCACGACAGATCGTCTTCGCAATGCGACAACTGGCCACTCCTCGATTCTCCATACTGAAACTGATGAACACTACCGAACACCATTGTCGTTAATTAAAGACGGCAACAAAAACACAAACTAGTCGCGTCGCTGTGGTCCGTCTGAGTTTAGCCACAACCACATTTATGAAGTTGTCGTGACGCGTCGCTGTGGTCCGTCTGAGTTCAGCCTTAATGGTTATGTTTGTACCATCACATTTCGTATGAAAGGAAATGAAGAATTGGACCAGCTAGCCCGATCTGCACTATACGACCAGAACTCTATCCAAATAGACGAAGTTTCTTCTTATGACATGTATTCTGAAAATAAATCTTAAGTGTTCAGTGAGTGGCAAAACGTGCAACACAAAATAAACTAAAGGAAACCAAACTATCAATTCCTATGTGTACCACCGTCTCATCTGTATCATCGCAGAATCTTCATGTTCCTCTATCCACGTTGCTCATTTTACAGATATGGTGTCTGAGTGAGCTCCAAGAGCAAGACATTACTCTACACAAAAATTTACACCGACGTGTGAACAAGCAGTAGAGCGCTGTAGAAACAAGTGTCGACATTTTAGTGTCTCGTTTGTACGTAGCATAAGAGAGTGTGTGTTCGGTGAGACTTGGCCTATACGTGCCGATGATATAAAGGAGATGTCTCCTAGTCACCTGTCGTCCTTCCTGGGAAGGACAGGATGGACGATTACCTAGAAGGACAACTCTTCGGGAGGATATGTACAATGGGTCACATGTGGCCTAAGTGCTGTGAGCATATACACTCGAACACAACACTCGAAAAAGTCTGGTGTTCAAAGCACTGAGTTTGACGCGACTTACTACTTTAATTCCTATGTTCAAAGCAGTGTTGAGTGAGTCAGGGAAAGTCTTGCAAGCCAAGGCTGATGATACAATGAGATCCAATTATTTTATGGTTCTTTTTCTAAGCCAGTTCAATAAATCTTGATCGGCATCCTGTCATCGCTGGATACTTATCAGTACACATTCCAATAACTCTCTCCCAGGGAAGGTCATATCGACTGCTGTAGAAGTTGTTGTTTAAAGATTTTTTGGAAACATTATTTTTCCAAGCAATGTCTTTTCATCTCCATATCTACAGTGAAACACCAAATGCGGTTAATTTTCAATGTCTGTTGTTCAATTTTGTATCGCACTGCAATGAAAAGAATGGGAAGCTCTTTAGCTTTTGCACCAGTGGATTTTTCCAATCAATAGCCATGTCATCAATTTAACGTTTGATTGTATTGTTTGATAAAGAAAGGTTGGGAACTTTATTGTAGCTGTCACTGAGCACAGTGAGCAAACGAGGTTTTATGAGTGACTCACCGATTGTGTGGGGTTTCTTGCCTTCAGCTCTTAACAAGGCAATTTTGTAAGAAGTCTCAACGGCCTTTTCATTTTTCATTCAAAAAACTCTCACCGGTATCAAGTTCAATTCTCTCAAGCTAACTTTTCCTAGAAACGAAAAATTCAGTAAGTTTGTCCTTCAGGGCAGCATGATTTGTAGTCAAGTGGTCGCAGGTCGCATTGCATCATTACTCAGAGCTACATGACAAATTACGCACAGAAGTGAATAACTACCGATTTTTTCAATAAAATAAATGTAAACACGTATTTAATGATATAGTCATCACTGTAGTCTTCTTTGGATGTGATTTAGCCATTCTAATAACAACTAACCACTAAAACACGAACTCGCAGGAGCAGGATCGTCAACCCTGATGAACAGACCCGAACCAGCTGTGGGCATTCCCAGATGCTCAACTAGGTCATGGTTAAAAGGGTGGGTGAAAGAGCAACACAATAAACACTGAAAAATACACACAGGTGAACACATGGGAACACATTCATAAAAAAACCATCAGAAAAAGTAGCGAAAGAACTGCTCTCAATGAGCAGGAACAAACTACGCACCATAACGGGGCAACTTACAAAATAGTGTATAACGGAGACCTTACATGCAGAAGAAGCAAAAAGGACACCGAAACAGCTCGGCATATACTATGCAACTGCGAGACGCTGGAATACAGGAGGCAGAAACTCTATGGTAGACCCCAAATGACTCCAAAAGACTTCTACAACCAACCAGCAAAGAACCTGTATGAGCTAATACAGGGAAGGGATTGGGATTGGCTGAATAGGCTGTAGTCAGAACACAAGGATGATCCACAATAAGCCCAGGAGGTTGCGGTGTCAATGTTTTGGCGATGACAATCAACAACAGAATCGCAATAAAAACTACATTAACAGGCAAAGGCAAGTAGCGCTTGTGGTGGACAATGGCACTGTGGAAGACATGTGCACTACGCCCCACCGCGCTACAAATAAAGGCGCTGCTATGCTGAGTCACACCTGGCCGGACTCTTTTTATTGAGTTAATATCTATGAAGAAATTTCATTGATTGTGTGTTTGTGTCCAGCATCAAACGAATTTTTTTGTTTTTTGTTCATGTAAATATATCTACATGAAGAAACAGTTGTTTAAGAAACTACAATTTTTTTTCATTTATTGCCGCTGCTCCTGGAACTCTTCCACGACCCCCCATCGCCAGGAGGGCGCGCCCCACAGGTTGAGAACCGATGGAGTAGAGGAAGAGGACACATAATATTTTTCAGGTCTCCCAAGAGAATATGCATATTTTTTTTAACAAAACAGACATTTTTCAAAATTATTATTTTTTATTTAATAAATTAATACAGTTATCATACCTACTAAAATAGCAATAAATATTATTTGCCACATATTATTGAATTCTTACTATATTTTCGACTAGTTTTAACAATTGCTTGGCGTGTGTGTATCGTTTAAAACATAACATACACTATACATTTGTCAATTCATTTAAACAATTTTCGTGGTATTAGGAACAATCGATATTGTTTTATCAAGAGCGTTATTATAACACTCTTGGCGCCTTTAACGATTAATGCCCTACCAATTTGTTGATTTAGTTTCAGAAATTTTTGACAAATACGTACATTTTGATTTAATTTCATGTTTCACCACCTGTTTGGATGTATTGATATTGAAAGATGTTCGAGGACGTTATTGCAAAATAACAAACTGTTAGGGCACTAAAGACAATTTTAATATCGATTGCGTTTAAAACTCAATAATATATATCGATTTTTGTTAATAACTAAATACAAAAATAATTATCTACAAAAATTATTTACATATTATATAACCATTGAGTGATAAATCACTCAACGATATAACTTAAAAACTTAAATTCGCAAAACTATAACGTGCTAAAATGTTAATAAATAATAAAGAGATTCTTTTCTACTAGAGAACGTTCCTAAATATGTACAACAGATGCTCTCCTTTCACTAGATTAGACTTAGAAAATGTTCAAACATAACAACTATTGAAGGATCGACATTTTAGAGGCATTTTATGGAAATAAACTTGCTCTTGCTCTTAAATAGAGTTGAAAATTTGGATTGAAATTATTTAGTAGGAGAAAAAATAACTTTTATCATTACTTTCTCCATTGTAAGTAGTAGGTATTAACAAAGTATGTTTTTGCAGACGATTGACGTATTTTTACAAAAACATACCTGCTTAATTCATTGACCTCTTCAATTAAAAATAAACAATATTATTTCAACGAACACATCCTGAACCTAATCAAAATTTGCAAAAGGATTACAGAAAAACAAATATGGACAAACACACAAAAAAGAAAACATATTTATATGAAAAATACACTTGGTTGTCAAAAATTTAAGCACAAAAAATTAAAATGATATGTAGATCGTTTGTTTATTTGAAATAAAAATATATTTTCATTTATATATTGAATTTAATAAAGTATTTCCATAAATGAGATTTTACAAAAAGTATTTTGATATATATTTATTATTGTTAACATTGATTTTTCATTTATATTCTGTATTTTTTTTTGTCAATTGTTTTCCACAATTTTCGAGACAAAGTGTTTTGTTAAACACAAAATTACCTTTTTAAAACATTAAGTACCCGAAGATCTTAAAATGTTAATTTTGTATATTTTCACAATATTTAAATTTTTCTTGCAATCAATCTAAAAGTGAACGTTGCCTATTTGACTTAATACATTTCAAATAAATTTAAATTATTTTCACTTTATTGCTTCATTGTGTGTAAAATTAACGTCTTAAGATCTCACTATTAACACAAAATAATGATGACTTGGTAAATTGTGTTGAAACACGACAAAAGAATCCTACTTAAGTTAATTGTCTTTTCAAAATTGATAATGGATTCATTTACTATTTAGATTAGTATCAAGATACGTTTATCCATCTATTGTTGTCAACAATTTTGCATAAAAGTATATTGAGATTTTTTTCCGTACGTACTAGTACCACTGACCTATCGTCGAAATGTCAACCAAAACGTACTAAGTGGGGATACAAACTTATTATAATTAAAACTAATCCATTCAAAAATAAATATTTTCCACGTTTTCTAATAAATACAAAAGCTGCTTTCACTCTGTTAAAATACTATCTATCTATAAACTAATGAGCATCTGATATATTTAGAAAACAAACAATGAGGATCAGCCTCTCAGCAACTTTTTTATCCATTCGACACGAAATCGTTAACCAAACAATAACTGCTAAATTTTAAGATGGCCTTGAACTATTAATATGTCCAAATTTGCGGTGTTTCCTACTATATACTTGCTATTTTTATATATTTCATTGATTTTATAAACAAAAATAGTGTATAGCCACAATTTTAACACAAAATTTGGGGATTTAGCAATTATTTGTAAATAGGCATTTAACCGATTCAACGGTTTAAGTTTAGCTAAGAAGTTCGTGTCATCCGCCCAGCGGTCGTTACCAAGATTTCAACGATCTGTACCGATATAGTACGTATAGAGATTGCGAAAAAGATTGTACAAATGATATTTTTGTCTCGTAATCGTTGACTTTTTTTCGAGCTCATGCTACTCAGGCTACGTAATAGCGATTGTATTTTTTTATTCCTTCAACACCCTCACTCCTTCCATGTTGGGAAAATACTGAATACCACCAACTAGTCAAATTATCTCTGTAAAGGACACTGTTGCTGGATGAGAGTGTTTAGTTTTACCTAATAGTGCATGAGCTCGAAAGAAAATCAAAGATAACGAGACAAAAATATCATTTGTATAAATTAATCTGCGCTTCTGGAAACAGCGGTTAAAGTAAGAGGGCCATGAACATTCGGCCAGTCTCTTGAACTAAATACACGCCCTCGCTGACCACGCACAATTATTCTCTCTCTCTTTTTCAAGCTGTTTTTCTCATATTTTTCTTGTCGTACTTGTGTAAAATCGCACGGTTCGAAAAGCTTTTTCGCAATCTGTATATATATAGTATATAGTACTCTCGGTACAGGCCGTTTGATTCTCGGATATAATGACTAGACAATCCTCTAAGCTAATAAATTTTATAAGCATGTTCAATTTGCACAGCCTGAAAATTAATAAACGTATTTGAAAAAGAAGATTCTGTATGATAGTTTAGGTGAAATTTATATTCTTTCAAATCAGAATCTTGAATTGCAAAGTCATAAGCAAATTTTTTTCAAATTAAATATTCTGAATATCTTGAATACCTACAGCTGTATTTTTTATGCATTTTTAATTTACTGAATGACATTGAAAATAATTAAGTTATCCTCAAATTGATCAACGTTTAGTAGATTTATTTATAATTTGCAAATATAGTGTATTATACCCAGGAAATGAACGACATGTACACACTAGTGTGAAAATAATTTCTCTATATTGGTCTGTCTTGCTGTAACACAGATTTCCCAACGCTTTGTATAAAAAACTGAGCCTGACCAATATAAAGTCGTGTATTTTTGGTCATTCATTTTCGAATACACTACAGGATGTAGTAAAACTATGAATCAAAAGATTTTTCATAAAGTTCACCTCAAACTATCCTATCATTTTTGTCAAATCTGAAGCGGTATTTTCCTGAATACTATTCCAAATTCTACTTAAAACTACTATTTACTAACCTAACTATAAACAACTATTTTAGTTATGCAGTCTTTTATAAAAACTATAAGAGAGAGTTAAATAGAAAAATACTTCTGGTAAATTGCTGAGAGACTTTCTGCATTTTTGTTTAATTATTTTCTCCTTCTCAGTCACAATATCTATATATACAAATGAGATGTATTCGAGTATAGTTGAGTATTAATATTTACCTTAACCATAATATATAGAGAGCTCCAGAATGTTTACATACACATTCATATTGATAAAAATTAAAAAGCAATAAATTTGAATTATAAGCCACAAATTTTGCCGCATTGTAGATTTGGCATCTACTAACGTATTTAATCTTCCAAAGTGGTAACGCTCCCGATCCCAGGCCCGTTTGAACTTTTTTCAATATATAATACTGGGTCAGTATACACTTCTACCACTGCCTTCTCTCTACTCCCATCTACTGAAATCAAAATCTCAAGTTTTTTCAATGTTTACTTAAGATTCTAGGAAAGCCGTCCCGCTAGAAGGGGAAAGGCAAAATAAAAAACTATCCCTCCTTCATTTTCCTAATTTTTCACGTTCTCAAGTGTGAAAATAATATTCGGTGTTGGTAAATTCAATACAGAAACTATACACGTACAAAGTTTACTCTGTTTTTACCTCAAAATAATTTAGTCTATTGGTAGGACTGTTGTCTGAAGATTGCGGATATTTCTTCCAAAGTCTTATTCTTTGTTTCAGGAACTTTTTTGTAGATGAACACCCAAAATCCAGCTTGTAAAAAGAAGAAAATCAGGAAGACGTACGAGCCTATCAGATTCTGTAACAAAAAATTAATTACTGACAGAGGAAATCAAAGTAATATTATTTGATACAACAGCAATTTTTAGATGTTTTTGTGTTTATTTTAAACGACCTTGATTTTAATCTCAATTTCCTGTATTTTTTTTAATTAGACTTTTTTTTATCACAATAAAGAATCACCTTGTAGGTTGCAAACTGCTGTTTCTCAATATATTTTTTTAGTTAATCTTATCAACCTTCTCTTTTCTGTTTAAAACGAAGGTCGTTTTTTTTATATACATGGCAATAAAAATTTGCATTGTAACTAGAAGCAACATAGCAAATTAAAAATATATTCATTTTAAAACATCCGTTATCCGTTCACATAATTATTTTTTAATAAAGTTATCCTAGAAATGTTTACTCTCTTCACTCTCGAGGAACTAATAAGTCTCACACGATTGCATACGAGTGAAATCAATATGACAGTAGAAACAAACATTCCATGAAACGTCAAAACTCAAAGTCAAATTACCTGGACAAATTGAAGATAACTAGTTTTGAAGGTGAAGATTTCAAATTTTAAAAATTGCTAAAACTATTTTGTATAAAACTTTTTTTTTTATACCGGTCACGTAATAAAACGTTGAGGATGCAATTGAAAATATCAAAAACAAGTACCTACCTATACAACTTTAGACAATATATCATAAAAAAATTAATATTCTGAAAGCACTCCCTCTACGATTGCTCAATCCCTCAAGAGATGGGATGGAATCAAAGGATGCAGTCTTGCCAGGATCACCCTGGGCGACCTTGGGAAGCTGGCGCCGAAGAAATATTTGGCGATGACCAGGAAAAACCTACGTTTGGCCACTGTCAACTAAGGAACCACCTCCATACTATGGGGCTAGTGGACACACCTCTATGCAGGATGTTTGAACAGGAAGATGAAACTGTCAGGCATGTCTTATGCGTGTGTCTGGAGTTATCGTCAATAAGATAGTGTGTGTTCGGTGAGTCTTGGCCTACACCTGCCGATATAAAGGAGATGTCTCCTATAGTGACCTGTCCACCTTCCTGAGAAGGACAGGATGGACGATGACCTGGGGAACAAGTCCTCGGGAGGATGTACAATGGGTCACAAGTGGCCTAAGTGTTGTGAGCCTACACTCACCCACCTACATTTCAGATACAGATAGAAAAGTAGCATTACCGAGTGTTTTATCAAAAAGTTTCGAGAAAGTTGTATGTAGCAAAATATTATGTTTTCTAGATCATTTCAATATTATATACTCGCACCAGTATTGGTTAAGGTCGGAGAGGTTAACAATAAATTTTACATCCTAGGTCTCAGAAAAATTTGAAGACATGTATAAGTCTCGCACCACCTTGGTGTATAATATACTATTATGTATTTGTACAGTGTTTAAGATGATGAAGATGTAAATATTTTGTTTTAAATTGGATTAACGTAATAATAATCAATATTACTTACAGTAAGAGGCAAAAACGCCAAACTAACGATGAAGTTAGCCGTCCAATTAATGCCAACAGCCAATGAGGTAGCAGTAGGTCGAGCAGATTGATTGAACAATTCAGAAACCAAGAACCACGGAATGGAACCGGGTCCAATTGCAAACATTACGACGAAGATAAGGACGAAAAGTACACAGAAAATACCAGCAGTTGATCCAGTGTGCTAAAAAATAAATAAATTTTTAATGACAAATTAACTTATCGATTGTGAAATTGTACTAAATGAAAAAATACTCACCACGAACAGCATACCGATGGTAAGGCATAAAGTATCGACGGCCATACCACCGAAACCGACCAGCAAAAGTGTTTTTCTTCCAGCTCTTTCCACCAAGAATAAGGAACCAATAGTCATGATGACATTAATTCCTCCCATAGCCAAAGTAGCATAGGTAGGGTTGTCTCCTTTCAGACCAGCCATCACAAAAATTTTACTCGAGAAGAACATAACCTAAAAATAATAAATTAAATAACAATGTTTATTTTCATTGGAATAACATTACTTACAGCATTGATACCAGAAAGCTGTTGGGCAATCATCACAGTTAATGAGATAATCAATGGAATTCGAAGAGCAGTATTGGTTACCAATTCTCTAACTGTAGCTTTCGGAATTAGTTTCACAGCTTCATATTCCGACTTCATAACTTCCATTTCATCGCGAACGTTGTAAGTGCCTCTGAGCCATTTAAGAGCTTTTTCGGCTTGTGATTCTTTGCTATTTGAAAGAAGGTACTTCGGAGATTCTGGACAGAACGGCAAAGCAATTACCTGGAGGAAACAATTCGTTAATATTTAGAAATGTATCGTTTATGTTTGAAATATTTACCTGGAAAATAGCAGGAATAACTGTCATCATCAACAGAGTAATCCATAGATCGGGTGTACCCAACAGACTCTTCAAACCCAAAATTTGAGCGATCAAAATAGAAATCGTGATGACTAGCTGATAAACCGTTCCCACTGCTCCTCTTAGATTTATCGGTGAAATTTCCGCTAAGTACATCGGTGCCAATCCGGCGTTTAAGCCAGAATTTAATCCGATCAAGAATCTACCAAGAATAAATAGCTCGTACGAGGAAATTGGTTTAGAGCAAGCTTCACAAAGTATAGCTAGGAATACCAAGACGTTGTTGAGAAGTAAGCCGCCTTTACGGCCAAAACGGTCGGCAATCATACCTGTAAAAAATATTACATAATTTAGAAAAACTTGGAAAGTTCAATTGGTAATGGCAATTGATTTATTTGTAATGTAATCTGTTCATACAATTTTTCCTGAAGCAGAAGTTGATGACATTGAAGTTTTCAACTTGCTAAATAGTGGTGAGTATTTCTAGTGACTGCAGTAAGATCTCAGTTTTGTAACTATTTCGGAAATAATAAATAAATGTATTTGTTAGTTTAAAAGGAAATATGGGATGTAGAAGTAACTAGACACAAAGCTAGAGGCAAAAATATTATGCAGATGTTGTAGACGTTTTAGGAAAACGAGTTTCAAGTAAAGAACCATCAATTTTTTTTCAATATATTAATTTTATCTAGTTACGCCTATGCACATGATAATGTTCAAGTATTATATAACACGTCAATGATTTTAACACCGACCAACATGATTATACAACTGTGTTATCAATTATTTCCTGACTTTATCAAACGTAGATATGTCTACGTCATACTATTGAAACACGTTTTACACAATTTAGAATGAGAAAAAGTTATTTTTCTCTCGCGAGTGTGTTGAACTCTAGAAATATTAATAACTAAATGAACTTTAAGAAATCTTGGTAACAAAAAGATAGTTTGTCTTAAAATTTAAAATAGTATAATCTTAGTAAGTTATCAAAATATTTAAATGTGCATTGTACAAATTTTATTTTCCCATCATACTGTTTGAAGTTATATATTTTGTTTAGTTTCTCACTTCTATAACGTTTTTTGTCTTTAATTGCAATCATCTGCTAAAACCATTTTAATTTTTGCTGTTTCTTTCTTACCTTATTGGTGTGCGGACAATTTTATTCCAAAAGAAACAGAGAAAAAGAGAGAGAGTGCTCCAAAAAATAGGAGAGCATGTTGATCCATAGGAGAGAGAAGAACGTATATGAGGGGGGTTTGAGGGTTGAAACACCCATGGAAAATACAATAAAGGTACAATAATTTTTTATTAACATAATGCCTTCGGCGGCGCCTTCAATGAAGCTTTTCCCTCCTAAGCCTATCAGATAAAAATCCCAAAACCCTCCCATGTAAAAGCTATAGCAACGTGACTGAGAAAGACAGCTAGACTTATTAAAAAAGAGAGATTATCTCAAAAAAGAAAGTAAGTGTACTCCAAAGAAAAGAGCTCGTGACCCAAAAGAGAGAAAATATATTTAAAAAAAGTGGGGAAAATGAATTTTAACAGAAGAAAGGGGCGGTGTTCCAAAAAAGAGAAATCATGTCTCAAGTTAGATTGCGATATTTATTCTTTTTGTTATATTTTTTGGGAAATTAAAATAGTTATTTATGATACAAGTGCGTGAAGTTATACTTTTGCGCACGAGTTGCGAAAATGCAAGGCACGAACGTAGCGAGTGCCTTTTTCGCAACTAGTGCGCAAAAGTACTTCAAGCACAAGTGTCATACAAAACTTTATCCACGACCACATGAAAAGAAAATAAAAAAATGTGCTCTGAAGGGGTTAAAAAACATAAAATAAATTTTGTGATAAACAAATATATGAGTACACAACGAATTCTAATTTCAGGTGGTGTGCAATCCGAAGAAATTTATTTTTCTCGAGGTTCTTCCCTTTAAAATAAGTTTAAGTAATTAAAATTTTAAATATAACAGAAATATTTTTCACTATGTCTGACACTTCTGTCAAATTTACTGACAGCACAAAAGTTTATAAAACGACTAAATTCAAGGCAACTCGATAATTACGTGGCTAAAAAAGAGTGTTAATATGAAAACCCCATTTAAAAAGCATTGGTCATTTACGCACGCTTTTGGGTGTTATAATGAAAGTCCCATATAAAAAGCTTTGTTCATTTACGAACGCTTTTCAACGTATGTATAATGTATGATTTCACACATTTTTTTTGGTTCGTAAATGACTAATTTTAAAGGTGGTCGTAGATAAAATAAGATTGTGGTTTGATTTCCCGAAATAACAAAAAGAATAATGTGTTTAAAAAAAAGAAGGAAATGTTATGAAATAATATAAAAATTGTATGATGAAATAGTAAGGAGTCGAAAGAGGTGAGGGAAAAGATTTATTCTCCTTGAGCACCAATGCCAATAAAATATGTAGAGTAGTTTTTAAATATAGGTGCAAAAAATCTATTAAAATTCATGCATATGTATTTCCATTATATGCTTAATGATCTAGACTATAATTTCCATCTGTATATAAACAACAAATACTATAACTTGAACAGTTAGGAAGTCACATTCGTCAAAATCATTGTGTTTTTTTGTATTCACCGAAATATTGATACCTCCTTATTTCGATTATTTTTGAAAAGTACTCCAAGTACAATAATTATTAATTTAAAAATATCTCACCTGTAGATGAACCTCCAATCATTCCACCGACACAGAACACAGCGGTCATCAAAGAAAACACAAACGTCACGTTTTCTTGACTGGGAATTGTTCCAGTTCTATTGCGCATACTTCCTTCAATCCACTCTTCGATAATCTGGAGAAAAAGTGAAATATTGTTTATTTATACCGAAATAAAAACATAGTTATTTACAAAAACAGTGGCAGATGAACTCAATTGGACATTTGTAGGTTAAGAACCATCAAAAGAATTTATATACAGACTATTACAGAATTACGTCACTGATAAGTAGGCCATATTTTTCTGGAGGGCACATATGTCATATTCTATTTAGTTTTCATTGTTCGTTGGTAAACAATGGTTGATGGGTGAACTTTAATTAGTAAAAAGTTCTAGAGATTGTCTAAAATGCCATCGTTATGTGGTGTAGATGGCGGGGAGCAAGAGATAAGGTGTATTTTTTTCGAGATCCGGAGACTATTTAATTAATCTCTCTGTGCACCTGAATCTGCTGCACTTGACTTTCGTTGGAATCACATAACTCCTGTTTAATTATTATTTTTTTCAATTCAAGACAGTTTACTGACTGCGCCATGTGTTATTTGTAAAGTTTTTATCATTAAAATAAAATATAATATTACAGCGACATTGCTCTACAAAGTCTGTCTGACAAACTGACTTACAGCAGCGCGTGCCAAAACACACAAGGTTCAAGTCGAACTGATCGAATGCCATAATTTTCGTATATCGAGCACCCCACGCTTTTCCCTCAATTATACTAGTATTTTTTTATATACCATTGTCTTAAGTTTGTTTTTAAAATTATTTTCAACTTTCTAAATCGATATTCTTTAAAAGCGTGTTTTTTTAATTTTTCAAACTATATTTATTTTTTTCTTTAAAGTCGATTATTGTTCCACAAATAAATAGTTGCAAATGCATTAGTAGGTATAACCTAAAAATCAAATCTTTTAAATCAAACTAGGATAATATATATTAATCTCGACTTCCTACTTCGATATAATTAAAAAAAAAACTGAATCTATAAATATTTTACTAATCGTTCTCATTTCCTGGCGATTTCGTTTTGCTTTGAAGGTTAGGGTTTGTGGTGAGTGTGGTGAGTGAATTTCACCAAAAAAATTCAGCTTCTCAACCAAACCGATTAGTTTATTGAAAAGTTACATACCTTTTGCGGGTTGTTGAGGACTCCTGTATTGTAACCATGTTGGAAAGATGAACCGAAAGCTCCAGCAAAAATAGCAAATCCCAATTTTAGATTGAATGCCTGAAATAATAAAAAAATTAGAAATGATAAAACACATGTATTTTTTTTTTATTTGCACAAAAAAGTCGCATCAACCATAGTAGGTTATTAAGCCACGTCCACATTATGTCGAATGGTGTCGATCGACATGGTCGATCGACAATGCCCTCTATGGTAAAACTGCGTCCACATTATGGATCGACAATGTCGGGCGACCATCCACACTGGATCGGGACTCGATCGACACCATTCGACATAATGTGGACGTGGCTTTAGCGACGGTACAGTAGATAATTACACTGAATTAAATACATTGATTGATTTTAAAAATATTATCAGTTTATGATAAACACATGTATTTAATTTAAGGTATAGCCTTTTGCAAATTTAAGATTTTTCATCCCTTTTCACTTAAAAGGACCAAGTACAATTTCAATATAATCTCGGAAGATTTTTTGAAATTTTAATTATCATATGACATTTTCTGCTACACCCTGTATACTTCCAGGTTTGGGGTTATGGTTAAAAATACCTACTCTTACATGCCTAGCTTTTTTCAATATCAAATTCTGCTCCATTATTTACTACCTCCAAACGACAAAGTGGCATAATATGTTAGTAGTTAATTGAAATTTAAAAATTAGTTGATAAACAATATTTTTATTATATTCAGTGTCAATTTTTATAGTTGATGTTTTTATATTGCCAATAAAGTTAAAGTAGATAGTGAACAATATAAAAATTGGTTATTCTCTTTATTCATAGTTGTACACCCTGTCAGTAAAGTGTATTCTACTCGTAGGAATTATGACTTGTTATCATTTGGAATGGTGAAGTCAATTTTATGTTAACTGCCGTGTAGTTTTTTTATTTGACTTGTTACGTAGGAAGAAAATATGTAGGAAGGTAGTAACGGGTGTGACTACATAATTTTACATTCACATTTATCAACCAGTATTTCAATTTTAGTTACCAGTAAATCATGGTCAACTTTTAATATAAATGATATATTCCAATATTTAAAGTTAATTAAAAATAACCACGAATATTTACCCAAGTACAGGTAGATGGAGGAAAAAGTATATAAAGTAAAAAATTAAAAAAGATTTGTTTGAATACCATTTTTGATTTTTACCCGCCTGCTGAAATAGCTTTATGTTTTTCAACAATATTTTGGCACGTTCTGTAGTTCAAGCGGCAGCGTGATGAATTTTAACATATTTCTGGTGGCATTGATAAAAATTCTGACTCTATTAACATTTTTTATAGAAAGTATTGCAGATGGTAATTTCCTGATGTCTAAAAAGAGCTTTTAAAAAAATATACATACAATACATACATACAATCGAACTTCAAGACATGAGCTTAAAAAAATCTGAAAATTTAGAAATTTTTATGAGTTTTTCCGTCTTTTAAAAATCTTTGAATTAATAGTATTATCAATATTGCACCTTCTCGATAATTACGTCGACTTTTTCAATATTAATACCCACTAACGTGATAAATTACCAAAATAAATATTTGTATGGCTATGATAAGAGCAAAGCGTTAACACTTTTTCACGTGATATACAGGGAGTAACAAAAAGATTGGTAGGTAATAAATCATACCACTTATTCTAGGGTCAAAATATGGTCGATTCAACTACCGTACACTAACGGTGATTCAACCAACGAATATATAGACGCTAATAGGCCAAGCAGGAAAAACCGGAAAATTAGTCATTTTTTTTTAAATTCATATCTGTCATTTTTCAATTGCAAAAGCTGAAACTTGGTACACAAGAAGTTCTTCGTATGCCCTTTATATGCGCGAAGAGCAGACGTCAAGCGACATTAACTTTTATCGCAGTTGCAATTTTTTCATACGATAATTTTCAAAATGTCTGGATGCGTGGTCGATTGTCCGATTTTAAATTTGAAGACGGTTTTGAAATCTACAATTTACCTACACATACCATCAAGATTGCTTTAGTACGTTTTACGCTATATGAAAAAAACCAAAAAAGAAGGTTTTTTTCGTTATAAATGTTCATAAAAGATTACTGAACAACATTTGCGTGTCCAAAGCATATCAAAATGATACTACGTAGTGTCTCTTATATGATAGCACCATCCGTTTTCTACTAGGATTTTTGTCAAAAATATTCACCTATTGCTTGGTGTGTAATAGAAGCGTTAATTTAGGCATGCGGAATCGAATGAGCATATTCAAGGAGACAAAATCGCCCGGGAACTAGTGAAAATCGCGGAAAAACTGTTCGGAATTAATGTTTTCCTAATTATTTCAATAACCATAAACAATACCGAAAAAAGTTACTAAATCCTCATTTTATTGAGCTCAATAAAATTGTTAGGTACAGTTACATATAATTAACTCTTCTTTTTTAATAAGAATACTGGCTCTCATCATTTTTTTTCAAATATTCAACCTAACAGACAGCAATTTCATTTACTCAGTCATGTTTCATGTACTTCTATAAATGCGTTACCACGTCTTCAGGCTTAAAATTCTATTCTTAACTGTAGCAGAACGAACAGAGGACGATTTGCTTGTGTGAAATTTATTTAGTTGGAATAAAGGTAACTTTTTCAGTGGTAATATTACAGAAAACATTGATACCAATCGTAAATTTCAAGGTTATTGATATGTTTTTTTTTCAGTCTTGCTTGGTAACAGACCGACGCAGACATGCTCACATGACGACTCATAATAGACGTACTAAGCCGTATTTTTTACATTTTCTATTATGTCACGTTTATCACAACCCTCAATACCGGTGGACAATACCAAAGCACGTAGTTACCGTTACCGGACAGTGTGAACAATGCCTTATGTTTCTTTGAATCTGAATGCCTTCAATTTTTAAAAAATTTTCATCCTAAGGCTTTAGCTTATCCAAATTTAATTTGTATACTTAATATAAATGTGAATATTAAATTTTAAATAAATACAAATATTTATTCATCGGGAGAAATATTAAATTTAATTTAAAACAAAGTTTGACTGGAAACGTGATCAAAGTAAAAATAGGTGAAAGTGTAAAAAAGGTCGTGCTATTGCAAATACGTGCCTCTCTTTAAATATATCAGTCATTAGTGGGAATAGAGGATTTTTAAAGAAATATGAATTGAAAAAGATTTTCGACCAAAAATAAGACCGCCAAATATTTCATTTTTCTTATAACAGAAACTAAATTACTATTGGCAGAATTGCCTTTTGTTTGCCATAGAAAACAGTAAGTATCATTTATTTTGTGTGGAGGGATAGAAAAAGGTACTGTATGAGAAAGGCAATAAAAAAATAAGATGAATAATACAAGGTAGATGGTAGATTATTATTAAACCTTTAATTGAATAAAATAAAAATGTTTGTAATAATTGAGTGAATGTGAAGAAATAAAAGAATTATTTTACCGCAACAAAATTTTTCAAATCACTTTTTGTTTTCTTATCGATATAGGAACGTAAATTACCAACCAAAAAATAGTTACATCCTGTTAGAATGTTTGATTAGAATGACAATAAAAAAAGGGGGAATAAAAGTACAATCTCATATGTCAGGAAAATAGAATCCCGTTAAAATAAATGAAAATAAAAAAGCAAAAGGAAGTAGAAGCGATGTATGGAATATGGACTAAAATACATTGACTTGACATGGTATAGTTTCAACGATCTTTTGGCGTCCAACTGATATCATACATGCTTTACATACATTCTACAAAGCCAGAGATTGCTTACATTTTTTTTTTCAATTTCGCACGTAAATTTGATCAATGTTCTTAAAAAAACCAACTCTATAAAAATAAAAATAATAAATCACTTACTCCTTTAACTTGTTTCTTTTTCGGCAGACCTGCCTCCAATTGTACACTAGAATCGGTAATAAAGGTTTCGCCACCTTTACCCATCACGACGATTTATCTTAAAACACTCAAACGATAAAGAGAGGTAAAGACTAACACTCACAAAAAATGTTCGTAAACTCGCTTTCGCTTTTAAAATTCAAACCGGCCAACGTTATTCAACTTCAATGCCCGGCCCTAAAAATATAACTTGGAGGCTCGTCTGCCACGATACGGTTTTTATACATTTCATGTCGTTCTGATTGGTCGGAGGAAATAGGAGCGTCCAGCGTCACTACCAGCGGCGCCAAGTTTATTAATTTTACAATATTTCCAGACATTCACGCGAGAGTGTTTCATGCACAAAATTTTCATGTATTGCATCATACATTTTGCGGACAAAATCGGTATAATAATTTGAATAATTTTTTTATCGTTACACTAAAGGGTTTGAATTATTAATATCGGAATTTTTACTGGTGAAAGAATTTTCTTTAAATATTCATGTACGAGACAAATTTCCCGCAATTAATTCAAGCACTAGGGGGATTCGGTAAGAATATTTTATAGGTTCCCGAATTATTTGAAATAAAAATATCCATAAATAAATGCGTAACACGAGCTTTGACGTTTTTCGTCATTATAAACACTGTGAGGGTTTTTCACTTTCAATAATTCACTGAAGTGTTTTTCACTGGCAAAAAACCATAGCAACGGAATCTTTTCACCTGACAAAAAAGTTACCTGCAATTACCTTGAGAAGATTCACATCTGATTTTTACAGCGACATCATATTAATGTTTTCAAGGTGTGTTGATCAAAGCAAAATTTGTTACCATTGTTCTGATATTTATATTTATAAAGAGATTATAAGCTTGAAAAGTATACTTCAGCCGAATAATTAAAAAATATTATGAAATATTTTCGTCTACAGAAAGAAATATTTCAAGTGATTCTCTTTTGAACTTGCCTGAAGAGGCGACGAAGCAATGAGCTGTGAGGTAGATTATTTCCAACAAAGCTACACTAACAAAGATCTTTGCCCTACTAGTCCATTTTTGAAATGGTTGCAAAAAAGAAATGCCAATCCAGAAATTACAATCACAGGGTTTTTTTGACAGTCCATCCAAATTGGAATCAGAAGCATGTCAAAAATGGACTAATCTCTCAGCGGAAAAAATTGGTGTAAATACTAAAAAACGTGAAGTAACAAAGCTCTTCCACTATTTCTGCCCTTGTAAGAAAAGTGTTGGTGAGCAAGAAATGATCAAATTAACAGGACATTCCCATGTCAACACTTGAAAGCTCATTTGCAGTTGGACATCATTTAAAATTAATTGAAAACTCAAAATACCTGGCCTCTGTTGAGCACAACCCAAACGTATGAAAGAGCCTCCAAGATTTTCCAATAATTTCGCTTTTCTAACCTAACTCAATCATGGTAACTATAGCAACAGAGTTGAAATAAAGCATTTGATTGGTATAATAATGACTGGTATAAAATTTTCACCTCAATCAATCGCAATTTAAGCAACAACAACTCTTCATCTTTGTGATCTTTGTGTTGCATATTTATTATTAACATTCTCGCCCGAGAAGAAAATCGCTCTGAAAAGCCGATGATTCACCTAGTCAAGTTTTAGTTCAAGCGATTCCACTTTTTTTTTATTCTGTTATTTAACGTCGGTCTATTTCTGCAACTGAGGCTAATCACCGACGCCAGGAGTACTCTACCCCTAACCGGAAATTTTGGCGAACCCACTAGTGTTCCAACCAGTGGTAGCGTTATTTAACGTGCCCAACATCCTTGGAGTCGGTTTTACGTCTCCTTCGAAAGACGGCATATCTACATTATACCTTGTGCTCATTGGTATAATGCCTGCGAGCTGTGATATGCTAGTCCGCTGCAGGCTGTACGGGCCCTATACGATGGTTTTCCCTGGCATTGTCACCCATCCAAGTACTAACCTTGTTCGAAAATGCTTGACTATAATTATCGCATCAAACGCGTTCCACTACTGTGCTGGGTCGTCGCACAGTGATTCCACTTGGAGATATTCGATAACCCTGAGCAAGACTAGAATATTCCCCTTTATAAAGAGAAAATGAGAACACAACAGTACACGATATCCATGATTCAGTTTAGCGGAGTCGGTTAGCCTCCAAGCCATGAGTTTTATTCTTATCTACCCAAAGTTACTCCACGCTGCTAAATAAGTTTCTACTTCAAAAATATACCAATATTCTTATAAATATGAAGCTCAATATCTATAGTTTCTTTCCAAACTAAGACCAGTTTTATTAGTAAATTTCACTTTGTTTCGAATTTTGCCCCATCCAGATAATTCAATACCACAGAATATATCATAAACTTCCAAACTCGAGGTTAAAAAGTAAAGTCCTTCACATCACCCATTATATTCACTTAATCTTAGTGATTTCGCTATTTTTCTAGCTGCACCTGGGAGTAATTTGGAACTTGTTCCAAAGTACAAATTAAAATTAGTGCAATTAAATATGAAGATAAGTATAATGTGAACTGAGGGATTTTTTTATCACCTGTACTTAGTTACAATGTATATTTATCTCAATATTGGATATTGAACTCTAGACACTCTTTAGTAGTTCACATAGAGACGAAATATTTGGAATTCTCTGATATTTAAAAAAATTAATAAGCACACTTGAACCGATATCGGTATAGAGGAGCGACACACCCCCAAAAAGTAGCCATCGAGAATTAGTTTGCGTTAAGGGGCTGTTAGACCGTTCAAACATTTTTTTTTGGTGAAGTCTGTAGTAGATAAATTGAAAAAATCAATATTTCAATACGTGTTTTTAAATTAGAAATATCAAATCCCAAATTGCGGCGCTCTCAATAAAAAAATTCAAAATAGGAAAGAAAATTAGTTAAGTAGTAAAGTTATTCAGCATTTTTTCTTCGGAAAACAACAATGATAATGAAGAAAGTGAGTTAGCATTTTTTCCTAAATTACATTTTAATTTATTTGGTTTCATCGTCACTGATATTGATATCAAGTGTCACATTTTTGCTTCGTCACTACAAATACTCATAATAAAAGAGATAATAATAAAAATAAACATAATCTATCCATAAAAAAATATATTATACAGTTAATTAGTAGGGAAACAGGACAAGGCAGATAAACAATAAAAGAAACTCAAAAAAGCTCATTGAAGAACTTGTCTTTGAGTAATTAACAACTTCTACAACATTTACTTAACTACTAATTTAAATGGTAACATAGTTACATTTTCTGTATGTTCCTTGTGCCATTACTTATTCTTTTTTCTCTTTTTTTTTGGTGTAGGGGGGAATCAAAATATATACATACATAAATAAAATACTTTTAATTTTTTTTTATTATGTGAAATTATTACACTACGTAGGATATTCGACACAAAAATTCATATGGATAACAATGATGGATCAATAATATTTTTGTATTTCTCTCCCCTTAATAGAAAGTAATCAAGTTTCTAGCTTATGTTTAAATTTTCAACTGAACCCAGCATCGCTGAAATGAAAGGAAATTGCCCTGGTGATCAAAGTGTCCTGGTATCCAGGCTAAGAACAATCTATTATGACTGCCCAGCTCCAACAGTCTCAAACACGTTTAAAGTTTATCTGCATGGAATTGATTGCTGTTATGGCCGCTTGGGTGTCGAAGTAAATCTCAATGGTCTTTTCCTTAAATTATTGCCTTAGTAGCTCCATTGGAATCGCAATAAGTTTTGCCAAACAAACAATAAATACCTGGACAGCAAGAAGATCTTTAGACTTCTGGCATAATTTAACAGGATTGGTTTATTCAAAGGCTTTTCTACACCCTTCGAAGAATGTCTCCAAACAAATGTTAGACTATAACAGGCATGACCTACGTTGTCTAACAGGCCTTTTAACAGGCTACTGTCATCTGAATCATCATATGTCAATACTTGGACTGTCGGAAGATCCGACTTGCCATCTTTGTCTGGAAGGTGATGAAACAGCAGAGTAGATAATTTGTGCCTGCCCCGCCACGGCTCAAATCAGGTATCTGATGTTTGGCAGGGTCTCCCACTCTCACCCTCGCACCTGAAAAATCATTCACCAAATAAACTAATCGGCTTTTGTTGGGAAGCTGAATTTGTTTGGTGAAATCTGAATACGTGTGAGCCACTCACCACACACCTAACCTAACCTAATAGCTCTCCTGCACGTTGTTGTATTGCTATAACTTTTGTCTGGAAAATCATCACATGTTTACCTAAGCTCAACGAGACTCTAATCTTTGGCTAGGCTATGAGGAAATGGTAACTGGAAACCATCGTGTGAGTCGGAGAAAGGTAGATACCTATTGATCTTTCTTCATCACAGGAATCAATTTGTACCATTTTAAGCATTGCATTGAACCTGTAGTTATTGCAGAGATATACAGTGTGCCCGCGTAAGTTGGCTACATATGGAAAACTATGTT